>JBCJKH010045531.1:0-17620 GCA_039877255.1 Loriculus beryllinus | reverse complement strand
GTTTCCAATTCTGTTGTGCAGCACAGAACATTGGGCATCATGGGCAGGAGTCAGTGTTGCAGGCACAAGGATCATGGCTGTGTCAAAGGAATGAAAGCAGAAGGTGCCAACAGCGTTGCAGTCCATGGTAATATGGTGAGGACATCATATGTCTCCTGTTTGCTGATCATAAGGTGGCTCTGGTGACCCGGCTTGCCTGCAATGGTCAGAGGGTAGGAGCTACTCCACTTCATGCCATCACATTTCCTTCCCTGGACATGTCCAAGTGTACTTATGGCAGATTGCTGTAGGCATTTGAGGGCAGTGGCTGTCTAGGGAAGGAAGCAGAGGGGTGGGAAGGGGCTCTGGGAGACAGACTTTATGAGGTGGGAAATAGGAGAGAATCTGTAATTTACCACATCCAATCTACCGTCACACACTATCTTGCTGGGGTCAAAACTCCCCCTCTCTATTGACTTTCCTGACCAGTAGCAGGCTGTGCTTGTGCAAAAGTGAAGCATCAGAAGTGATGTACCAGGTGGGTTACAGCAGCTTTCCCTTCCCAATCCAAGGTTAAGTATTCCCATGTCTCTCAGATTCAATTTGTCCTTCTAGAAAACTCAGAGGTGTTCCCTCTCTTCCAGAATCATGTCATTTTTTAGTGCCATATATGTACACAAATGTGCTAAATACGTATGCATACATATACAGGTGTCTATGTGCATATATACACATACATGTACATGTGAGATACGGTACAGAAAGACTAAGAGAAATCAATTGACTCCATTAAGGAGAATGCTGCCACGGATTTCAACACAAAACAAACAGAACAATAGTGATCAATAATGATGTAGGAAACGGGTAACAGATCACAACAGCTACGCTTTGCTGCTTGCCTGCTCTTTGCTTTTGAGTCAGCTGTTTGCTGGGGTTTTAACCCCTGTCACCTTTCTCAATGCATCTTTTGTTAGCATTGGGTAGAGGCAAGCTGATGGTTGTGTATGGAAGTGGTAATGACACATCCTTAGCATCATGTTGCCACTGTTTTGCAGAAGAAGGGACCCAGCCCCTAGGACAGCAGGTCTTCACCCAAATTGGCCATGGATTTCTTCTATGATAAGCCTTAATAGAGTCTTTACTGCCCTCCAGGGACTGGCAGTTCATCTCTTCCATCTATCAACCTTTGAAGCCATCCTCTTTAGAGATCTGCAATCTCTAGGAATTAGGGATGGTGGTCTGCATGTAGGGCCATAGAATACGTTAAATTTGCAGGGACTTCTGAAGGTCTCCACTCTGGCCTCTTGCTCAATGCCCTCTGCTTCAGCCCCCAACCAGCTCAGTATCTTCCACTGGACTTACTCCAGTTTCTTCCTTTGTTTCTTATCCTGGGGAGTCCCAGACTGAGATCTCATCAGTCCCAAGTAGAAAGGGCTATAATCACTATAATCACCCTAATCACTCTACTCACTCTGCACTCTGATGACACAGCCAATTAGCCTACTGTGCTGCAGGGGCACCTACTGACTCCTAGCTAACTCCCTCACACACTTCCCAAGACTGGGTCATTATGTCCCAGAGGCAGGATACCACATTTGTTTTCAGTGAATGACCTTCACAATGCCCATAGCAACCCATTTCTGCAGCCTGTCCAGGGCCCCCCAATGTATCGCCTGCTCCCCCAACTTCTTATCTCTCACAAACCTGCTGCATGACCCTCAGAAATAACATTTTCCTGGTGCAAAACCAAGCAAAAAGACAAAACAGCGTGTGGTTTGACCACCAGTTTTTGTTCTTCCAGAAGAATTTGCAACTCTTCTCTTTGAATTGCCCCCAGACTGAAAGCCAATTTGAGCACTCAGGGGATTGTGATTGACTCACATTTAGTACAGGAGCCCAATATCTTAATTCTGACCTAGAATTAGTTAATCCATTGTATTTTAAGAACACCTACCTTAGTCCTGGCATATTTGTTATTTTCTACTCATTTGAGCTGTACCCAAGAGGCAAGACTGATCACAAGAAATAAATGAATGTTCAAATGAGCCAAGATGCAGGTGAAATAATATCGATTTTCTTTCAAAACCAGGTTCATGAATCAACAGCTTGTATTATTACTAAGTTGCTTTGGTTACTTAAGAGCAACTTAGGAGCTGGAAAAGAGTAACAGCCTCATCAAGCAAGCAAACCATTTTGGAGACCAGGAAGAACATCGGTACAACTGCTGCGCTGCCAACAGCAACCCACAAAACTGAGCCATTAAATGGGTGACCCAAAACATCTCATGAAGGCCAAATGCTTGCTTGCATGCAGGAGGAAAAGAACCTTTAAGATGACATCAAACAGTGGCACTTCTGGAAACAGTCCACAAGTAGAAGCTGCAGGAAGGAGTCCTATCTGAAAGTTATGAGCATTAAGAGCAATGATTGCATTGAACCTGGTAGCAGACTGAGGTACTGCAAACTGTCATTATGCCAACTGCCCTCATCACATGGAAGCTGTGGAGATCCTCTCTAACCAGGAAAAGAGACAGACATAAACATGCAGGCAGCCCTTGGCTCAGCAAACTGCTTAATGCACTTCTACATGTTCAGGCAGAGCAATGCACATATATGCACCATTGCAAGGCTACTTCCCATTCTGGAGGGCTGACAAACACCTCAGTAAATCACTGCCTATCACATTATATGGGCCTGTAGACCATTGCTCCAACCTTAAATGCTACACACAAATCTATCTCTTTCTCCCACTTCTTCATCTTTCCATAGGATTCTGAAAAGGAGCTGAGATGACTCCACACCCACCACGACCTGTCCTCGCCTTCCTTTATTATTTCATGTGCTTAATTAGCTCATCTGCCCATTTCTGGAGCCTTGCTTTGAGCTCTCACCAATAACTTTCAAGCAGTCAGTGACTTCTTGACTCATCAAAGAAAAATCCTCCCTTTTCCTGCCTCCCTCCAAGAAAAGGACCTTTCGGCTCACTCTTGGCACACAGCAGCAATTAGAGCCGGTTACATTTTTCTAATCATTTTATGTTTGCTTAGAACGTTTTCCATCATAAAAATGCCATTTAATCAAAAGGAGAGCTTGGCTGCAGGAAGACATTGGCTTCAAGGGCATTTTGCAATTGAGAAAATAAAAAGCAAACCCCTTTCCCAATGGCAGAATATTTCCCACTGACCTTTCCGAGGGAGACTGTTCTCTTGTGAAATTATATGTCTCTCAAATATTTGATGCTGATCAAACTGCAGCCGGGCTGGCAAGAGCACAACTTGAATTCTCTTTTAACTGCAACTTGGTTTGACAGATCCAAACTGAAATCGTTACAAATCTTTTCTTTTTACTCTTATTTGAGGGGACTGCCAGACTGCAATATTTTGCTGTATTTCAATGCAGAAAGAGATGTTTCTATTGCAATATTGCCTTTCACATAGGAAATCTATGCCCAGCTTTTTATACGTCATTGGTCTGTACAGAAATTCTCCCTGGCCCATGAAGAACAGCTCTCCTAAGCCCTCTGCATTGAGAATCCTTGGAAGTACATACTCCTCTTCTGCAGAGAAGATCATGACCCTGGAGCTGAAGGGTAAGACGCTCCAGCAGACTGTTGTGCAGATCTCCTCATGCCTCATGTGCTCTCCTCATCCCATGGTCTCCCCTCCCAGAGGATGTTCCCACACATCTGGAACAAAAACAGAAGCTCAGAAACAAGACTTTGGTGCTGGTTGGTGAGGCTGGCGCTGGATAGAGCTGGGGCCTCGTGGCAAAACACAGCAAAGCAGCTCCACATTGGTGCTCTCAGAAGAGAAGCTGCAGACACCAAGACACACACTCCCTCTGTGCAGCCCGGGCTTCCATCCACTCCTGACATCAATCTCCTTCTGAAGGTTAGACACGACACCTTCAACTGATCTGCTCTGCAAGGTCAACAGGCAGCAGCATTCTTCCTGCTTTTGTGATCCCACCAGACTCTAAACTCCAACACTTACAACTATTTGCTAAGCCTCTGTGTTGCTCAGGAGCTAGTTCAGCATCCTTAAAGCTGAGATGAAGATCATGCCTTTATCTCTGGGGTGTTCTGCAGCAGAACATTGAACCCCTTCCTGATGGACTCGTTCAGGGGAAGGGATTTCTAACAACCAGCTTCAGCCCAGGAGGGCTAGCCTCTGCTTTCTCCTGCAGTAGCTAGCAGAAACAAGTGCTTCCAGAGGACAGTTCAGAGCAAGAAATTAAAGCTGAGAGCTATGTGTTGGAAGACTGTGATTCTCTGCTGGCTGGAGGCATACTGCAGTGTGCTCAAGTTAGGCTCTGTGCATCTGTAGCACCATCAAGACGCTCACTCTGGTCTCCCATGACCTGTGCTAATGCTCAGTCCTTACTGAGTCCCATGCCCAGGTGCATTTTCAGACTATTCTTCCCACCAGATATGCCTGGGCTTCCCTCTTCCACCTATTTCTGCAGCTCAAAGCTGTGCAGCACTGCATTACCTAGAGATTAGTGGGAGCAAATGGTTAGGAGCCCATTCTCAAGTTGCTACTGGCAGGCTGAGGAAGGTCCTGAAGTGCCACCATCACTTGTCATCGTCAAGGAATTGTTAGCTGGGAGTCACCTTAGGAAGGTTCCTATGGCCGAAGGCAGTCTGTGCATGCTGCTGCACAGGCCCTTGATTTACTTCAGCACCAAAGCATGGTAGGAGGCATGGGAGGGACTCAGGACAGAGTGCAACAGGTCTAAATGGAGCATCTTCCAAGAACTGAGCCCCAGGGTGATGATCATTGCCTAGAAGATCTTTTAAGACTGTGATCTCTTGAAAATCAGTTGCCAGTTATTTTCACTTTCCCCTTATCCATCAGTTATCCATCAGTTATCCATCAGTTATCCATCAGTTATCCACCAGTTATCCATCAGCACAAATGAGTTTTTCTTCTTCCTTCCTTGGCTTTCCTCACCACACACGCTGTTGGCCAGCTTATTCATCTGGAATCTGCCATTTGCTAACTGATCTGATTAGAGTTAATTACTAATTATTTGTATTACTACAAACCTGGTGCTATACGCACCATGGGAATATAATTTAATTACAGCATAATATCAATTAGATGCATGAATTAAAATGTTCACGTTCTAATACGAGCCCGCTTTCTGTTTTCAGTTATATGAGCTGCCAAGCTTGAAGGAGAAAAAAGAGCTGTTACTCCAGGCTGTTGAGCAGTGAGAGGTGGGCAGCTCCCCCAGATCAGGTGGGAGAATGGGGTTCACAATTCCCAGGTGTGGGAGAATTCTTCCTGGAAGGATTTTTTTAACCAGAAAAGCTGTCATTGTACACCATGTAAGTTCTACATCGTCTAGCAGCAAGGAGTTTAACTACATGGTTTATGAAGAACCACCTCTTTGTGTTCACTGTGACCTAGAAAACAGCTGGGGCTGTCGCTGGACGTAGGTAGAAATGCAAGGAGGGACCGTTATGGTCCTTCTCTTCCTCTTTGCTGAATAAGTCATAGTGGGGAGGCAGAACTCTGCACTGACCTCCGTTGCACCCCATCCAGTTGCCTCTGACTGATGCAGGGTAAACCACCCATCACTCCTCACCAAGACCTTATGTCTAAACATAAGGCTTTTTTTACTGTGAGGGTGATCAAACACTAGAAGAGTTTGCCCAGCGAGGCTGTCAAGCCTCCATCCTTGGAGATATTCAAAACCCAACTCAGCATAGCCCTGAGCTACCTGCTCTAGGTGACCCTGCATGAGTTGGGGTAGGTGGACTGCCAGCCTCAGCTCATCTCTGGTGCTGCAATGCTCTCACATCAGTTTGAGCCATGACAAATTAAGGTGCTGAAGCCCAGCATCTGGTTCTTGACAAGACTTCTCAGGAGTTGGCTCATAGTGAACAAGGAAGACATTTGCTAAACCCTGGGGTATGCTGGAGAGCAGGAAAAGCACAGGGGGTTCGGGTGACAAACTCCTCTCATCCCTCCAAAGTGGCATGGCTGAGGGCACTTGTACGAGACAGACCCTCTCTGTTTAATGTGTCTCCACCTCTGTAAGGTCACTGGACCTCTCAGAAGGGTTTCGAAAGGACCTCAGTGGTCAGGAATGACCCAGCCCACCGGATCAAGCTGTGTGTGAAGATGAACAGCAAAGGCGTCTGACTCGAGCATGAAGGCAGCCCGCCTCCTGCACAGCACTGCTGCAGGATGTTGCCCTCTAGTGTCTCCTCTCCTGTGAGCTTTTCGCCTTCCCTAAACTGTAGTTGGAAATTTGGGCAGCCTACTGGCAGTGAGAAAGGGTTATAGCACACAAGACCATTCTATTAAATAAAACGAGGAAAAAATTACCTACTTTAGGTAATTTCCCCCCCTGCTTTAGGGGAAAAAAAACCCCCCACAACAACAAAAGACCAAGGAAAACCAAAGCCAACACAAACCCCACAGTATATAGCATTCTTCCATGGGAGACGGCCATCCCTGCTCAGTCTCCTGAGTGTATTTCCCCCATAGCATCTTTTTCCCTGCCCTGTTTGAAAGATGACCATACCTACCTGCCCTGCAGCCACTACATCTGCTCATAGGAAGCTGCAGTCAGTGACAATGAGGGGGATGAGAAGCTGCTCCACTGAAGCTTCGGTGCCTAGCATCAGCATCTGAGCTGCCTCATTCAGGCATATCAGCCCACTTCATCTCTTTAAGCACTGACAGTACTGCAGGAAGGCAACCACCCTGCTTAGCCCTATTTTATGTAGCTTGGGGAGTAATCCAAAGGAGAGCATCACAAAGTAGACAAATTAGCACACTGGAATAGGTCAGGTTAACAAGGGATTTCCAAGGGAAGCTGGGAAAGAGAGACATGGTCACAAATAAGCTTAAAGACATCTGCACAGTAACAGAGGGGTATGTAAGCTCACCAAACCTCCCTGTAATGCTTATCAAAGCTGCCTGGTGGTCTGCACTGATGGGGTATTAACTTTGAACACCCTGTGCCTGTCCCTGTGCTGTCTCTATCATCCAGCAGGCAGGCAGGGAGGGATTACAGAAGGTAATCTTGATTGACAGCTCTTAGAAGGACTCCTTAAGGGTTAGGGTTAGGGTTTAAGGCTGGCTTCCCAGTGTCACTGTTAATGTGCTGGGCTTGGCAGGTGAAAAATGTGAAGATGTCAAGAAGCTGTATTTAACACCATGGTTCCCACACAAATCATACCATCAGCCAGGATGGATCCTTTCTGGTTCACCAACCCCAGGAGACTAAGGACAGTGATAAACTGAAGAGTAGCCACATTATAGTCTATACAGCAATATATATATACTATCATCAGTAGTCACATCATTATCTATACTGCAGTAACCACCCATCGTCCCCAGCCAAGCCCAAAGCCCCTGCGTGCTCAGTGCTCTAAAAACACGTCTCTGAATTTGCACTTCCCACAAAGCAACTGGTTTCACTTTGGTTCCTGTTTGCTTTTTAGTGAGTGTGAAACAGGTCAGCTCATGGGAGGTGTCCTGTGGGACCTTAATATCAGGATGGCCATTCTTGCAGCTAGACAGTGCTGTCCTTCAGGACCTATCACTTCTCCTACCTAAGCTACTTTGCCCTTCAAACTGCCTCCCATGGGATCCCTTGCTCCCCCGCTCTGAGGCACAGTTACAGCCTGGTTTTTGAGAAACTACTTCTCCCATCTTCTCAGTGCCACAGCTTCGGTGGGCAGTAATGTCTTGCCATTGCTGCAAAACCACAAGCAGAGTGAAAGGGATACATAGCATCAGTCCAGGACAGTGCTGTAGAAATCTTCATACAGGACCCATCCTCTAAAGAAGTAAAGAAGGGAATGCAACAAGGCAAATCAACCAGGGTTTATGGAAAATAGGGCTTGTCAAACAAACCTGATTTCACTCTGTGATGAAATTACAAATTTGGTTGATAAAGGGAACTGTCCAGAGGTAATAGGCTTAAATCTTCAGAGGGCTTTTGACTTAGTATCAAATAGCATTAGGTTTTAAAGAATGTGTATGATGTAGCATCAATAAAGCATGAACTAAACAGGTTAAGAACTGCCTACCCAACAGACACCAAGCAGCAACGAGCAGAAACCAGCATGAAACAGGAGTAGCTCTAGTGAGATGGCATGAGGAGCAGGACTGCAACCAAGAATGGTTTGCTGCTTTCTGCCTGGCTTTGAGGTTGATGCAGATAGAATTGGAGAGTGATGCAAATGCCAGCAGCTCAATTGAGAGTGATAAGGATGAGACAGCCGTACCAAGACATCTTGGTCATGGAGAGAGCAGGAATCACTCACCCAGAGTCAGCTTGAATAAGCAAAGTCATGCAAGAAGAAACACATGAAACAGGGATTGTACCCTGAAATGGGGGTTTAAATGGCCACAGGACTGCACGTGACCTCCCAGCATGAGGATTTGGCAAAGAGACACAATCCTTACCCACCAACTGACCACGTGTGACTTCATGCTGTGATGAGGAGACCAGTCCCGGTATACCAGGAGATCGAGAAAGCACGGAAAAGTCAAAGACAGTGAGGAAAAATGCTACTTAAGCTACCTTGGGGCTGGGGAAAGAGAGAGGAGTGCATTAGCAAAGTGTCTCAACCAGCTAGAGCTTCATGGCAGGCCCTCACCCTATGCATCCCCATTTCTTCTGAGCACTGCCCTTCAGCTTCAAGGACTCCTCTTTCCTTCTGATGTACAGCCAAGATGGTGAGCAAAGGCCATGTCCACCCACAGCCTGGCTCCTCTGGGCTGACACAACCCTGTGATCGTATGGATCCTGTAGACCAGACCCAGCCTCTCCTGTATGACCCCTCACTGCAGGTAGGGCTGGTCTGCACACTTGCAGTGTCTCGGTGGTATTCAAGCCTCAGCAGGGCACTGTGTGACACGAGCAATCCTGGGAATAACCTCTCTGTAATTTGCAGCCTCGTAACCATGCAAATCTGGAATTTTCCCCAAATGAGACACTTGCATGTCAATTGTCTGCTACCAATTACAGGACAGGCAGTAAAAGCCTCAAAAAAGTAGCATCAGCCTCTATTGGGATCATTAAAAGACAGTGCTGTAATCTCAGCCAGCATTTTAGGTGCTTAACAAACCAAAAAGGGCAGACTTTCCTTAAGAAAAGCAGCAAGAAGCTGCCAAATGTCTCTTTTAACCGAGTGGAGCTTGCCAAGGTGAGTTTAGCAGTGCTACCTTTAGCCTGCCACACTGAATTGCCTTGAAGATCCAGTTGTTTCTTTGCTTTTGTTGCTTTTCGAAGGAAAATTAAAAAGACTGGGATAAAAGAAGAAATACAGTAAGGAAAGAGAAGGAAAACAGCAACTTTCACTAGGAGAGAGCTGCAGTTCCTGGCTAAAAATGCAGGCAGGAAACTGGAGAGCCCACAACAGCATCAGAAGTGTAGACTCTGCCAGTTGTTAAGTGGCCCTTATGCCACTCCATCCTGCTGCCCAGCTTTTCAGCTTCACTTCTCTAACACACTCTTCATGCCTCTGTACCCTTCTGGAAGGGTTTTCCCTGACTCAAGGCCTTGAGGAGAGTGAAACAGGACCCTCTTGCTGAACGTAGCAGAACAAGCTGCAAGGCAGGCAGAATGGCGTCTGCTTGGGTCATCTGCCAGCGCAGAGCCTGCCTGCTTTGCTTGTTTGGGATGTTGTTGCTCCTTTCTGCTAGATGAAACCTCAGCTGTGAGGAGACATCCCTCTTCCCACATGGATGGCTCTACCTGAAGAGCTGCCTTCTCCATTCCCAGCTGCTGCAGAAAGCCAGCCTTTGGGGTCCCCATGTGAGGTGGATCTCCTACTCCGCTGGGTAGACCTCATGGACACAATACACTGCTCCTGGACCCTTGCCCTGCCAGAGAAGATGACATAAGGGAAATTAGCACTTCTGTGCTCCTCTTTACAGAAGTGTGATGCTTTATGTGGAGGGAAGCTGGTTATCAGCGCATTTGAAAGAACAGGATGATTTTTCAGAGCATCACCCATGCATGGCTGGAGCTTCTCTCACCAAAGTCAGGGGCTCTGTGTCATTCCAGCTGCTCTCCCTATGGCAGTAACATTACAGTTCTCCTTTTCTCCACCATTATAGTTTCCCCACCATTACAATTTCTCCACCATCAACAGATGCAAGACATATGCAGCAAAGCTGAACGAGCTCTCCGGTAGCACAAGCAACTATTGCTGCAAACTGGCCCCAGCAATCAAAATGACTTGGAGCAGCCCAAAGGAGGCTGAAATAACACCGGTGCCAGTGAAAGGAAAAAGGAGCACTACATAGACAAGGGGCTGCTTTTTCAGATATCTGAGAATTAACCTCCTTGTCATAGAGCTGGACAATGGAAGAGGTGAAAGAGAAGAGGAATGTCGCTACCAAGACCAACATGCTCATGTTATGGCAGGTCTTTCAACAGCACAACCAGGGCTAAGGCTCTTCAGGAAGCTTTCTGCTCTGTCCTTTCCTCATTAGATGCCTGTTTGCCCCTCCATAGCTCTGCCTCCTTTCCTCCTCCAGCCTCTACGCTGCAGCCAGCATGACTTATGCAGGCCATGTTTTCCAGCAGACACCGAGCCCTTGCATTGCTAAAACACGTGGCACAGCTCTTCCCTCAGGAACCCAAAAGGTACTGCTCACAACACTGGAGCTCAATGTTGTCCTTTACTTCCAGAATTCTGATTAAAATCTCCTCACAGTGTTTACAGTGGAAATTCTGAACGTAACTACCACTGTAACCCAGGGCTCCTCCTGTTTCACTCATTTCTTGCTTAGTTTTACATCTAGCCGACAACATTCACATTACAGAAAAATCTGTAGGGCCATATTGGAAGGAAACATTACATTTTAGAAGGCAAAAAACAAGAGGAAAATTATTCTTCTGTACTTAATTCAGCCATAACAATACCTGTGAAGTCTATCATGCATGGAAGTCTTCAACCATGCATGGTTTAGTGTAATTAATAGGCAGCAGCCTAAGACTCTCCTGCAGCCTGGGATAGTTTTCCCAACATCTCAAAGAAAAACAGCCTGAAAACATGATAAATGCCTCTGGATTCCTATAGCCTTTCAATGTACACTTCTCTTTCAAGCAAATCACATTTACAAACATGTATAAATGCACACATCAAAAAGCCTGCATACTTCATGTGCTGAGATTGAGCACGACTGCTTGTGAAAAGACCCCACAAACATTCCTCGGACATTTGTCAGTCACCCAGCCTGAGAGACAGCCCAAATTTACAGTTTGAAAGTGATTCATGGGCTGCTCATAGAAGCTGAAGGCAGCAGAGTGCTAATTGTCTCTAACAGTTTGAACATCAGGTACAGATCCAAGTGACTGCACTGCAGACTTTTTCCCCTGCAACAGCCATATTAACGCCACCTCAAAAATGCATTTCTGCCTTTGGTGGTGGTTTTGAGGTGGCAGCAGCTGTGCAAACCTGCAGTATGTATAAAATTGATGCTCACCTACAAGCACACAGGGCTACAATTGCTCCTGAGCCATTGCAGAACGATGTCCCCTGCCAGAAACAAACAGGAGCTCTGTAGGTCTGAACTGTTATTAACAATGCAAAGAAGTCTCATTGTACACCATAAGCGTCCATTTGATCATGATAAAGGCAGGGATGAAGGGCAGCACAGAGGCTCCTGAGCTCTGTGTGAATGCTGCACTTTAAACCAGTACAGCAAATGAAATTCTAAGAGAAAAATGCCGTAAGGCACTTGGCCAGGGTGCCCAAGCTGGAGGGTTATTTACACAGTTTCTTTCCTTCAACAAGGAAATTTTCCGAGTGAAGGTAAGGCAAAGATTCCCTGGAGAAATTAATTTGTAGTAGATCTTGAACACCTAAAAAAAGAAGGCAGAGGAGATCAGACTCGCCAGAAAGAGATGGCTTCATCCGCGTTTCAATTATTGAACGACTTGCTTCTGAATAAGCTCTTAAGAAAGAAGTTCAACCCAGAAAATCCAGACATGGGTGGTGTATACCCCTCATGCTGTACTCCATCCACAGCCAGCGTGCTGCACTAGTGTACAGGAAATGAATACTTGTATCCTGAGTTGATGAAAACAGGTATTGCCCTGTTAAAGTTCCGGGTAAACTCAGATTAGATTGAATTTGACCATCAAAGCAAAACTGAGTCAAAATGCTTTTTTAAAGTAGCATAAATTACTTTCCACAAACAGGACTGCCATTCCATGACCAAGTTTTACTGGGGTTTATTTGAGGACCCATGTTTTGGAGTCCGCTAAATCCAAGATAATAATTCTCTTTTCCAACCCTCTAATTCCTAATTTCATTACCAAAGAGTAGGCACATACCATCCCTATTATTTACAAGAGGGACCTCAGGAATCTGGAAGAAGCACAGTTTGTCTGATAACAGCTGTAAATTCAACAGAGGCACTCCCCATGGTTTTATGTATCACCTTAAAAGCAGGGTGTTCTGGAATAGCCTTCCAAGATGACTGGTGAACATAGGATGGAGCTCAACATGGAATGGATACAATGACACTGGAGATGCTCTCTGGTCCTACACCCACTGTGTGCCCATCATCAGGCCACAACATGACACCCAATACAAGGCCAAACACTCTTAGTGATCAGAGAAGACAAGAGAGAATAAAATCTAGATGTAGGACTCCTATTTGACCAGAACATCTCTCTCAGGTGCTGTTACTCACCAAGTGAGATCCCAGAATGTAAAGGAATGAGGCAGGAATAGCTAGTGCTCTGATCACATGCAGCAATTCAATCTCCATCTGCTCCATAAGAACCCAAGGTCATTACTTAGTGTTGTCAAGGTTGTTAATGGGCTATGTACTTTGCTTGGTAATACACCAGCACACCTAAAACACAGACAGCAAAATGAATGGATCAAGACAGGCAAAACCCAGATATTTCATTTTTCTCATACAAACCATGACAGAAACAGAAGGGAGATAGAGGAGAGCAAAGAGCTCATCAAAAATACTTCTGTCTTCACAGAATTACAGTCATCAGCAAAATCTCTGGCTGCCCTCAATGAATTTGTTCCTAAAGAAGAAATACATTCAAATTTAAAAAAGAAAAATAAAAATAATTCCTACTACAGAAACTTCATGTTTCTTGTCCAGCCACAGGGAATACCGGATAAGAACAAAGCAGTGCTTTCGGACTGTGACAGATCCTGTATCTATTTTTCCAGATGAAGGTTAAAGAAGAAAGAATGCTCCAAAAGACTGAAAAAATAAAAGCCTATTGGAGCTCTGGGAGATGCCTCATAAAGAAAAATGTATTCCAAAGCTCCTGCCTGTATTAAATTAATTCAATGTGGGTTATAAAACTTATGGAGAAGTATGAATTCTTCCATTTCCAAAAGAAGCAAAATACATTCAACACTGAAAGCTGAACATACCTAACATGGAGTGACATCAATCACTTAGGATGTGGTAGGATCCCCATCACCCGAGGTCTACAGCCAGCTGGCTATAGGATGCACATCCTAACTGCATCAGAAGCTATGGACTAGCTAAAGAAATTGCTGGGTGAAGCTTCAAGGCTTGAACTATTATAGAAGAGCAGGATACTGGTTCATAATGACCCCAACCAGCCTTAACATCCATGAATAACGTCGTTACTCCTGCTTTCATCTTAGCAGCAGCCATTGTCTTGGATGCAAGTGCCCTGAACTCCACTGCGCACCCTGGATCTAAGCTGTGGAAGCAAGGATACCAGCTGAGGATACAGCTCATAGGATGGAAATTTACAGAACTGAAATGAATTCACAGCTTCCCAAGCTCAGCAGTATTCATTTGGCTCTTCTGCTCTGATGTAGTGAGAACACTTGCACTTTGATGGCTGTAATTATGCAACCCTGTTCCTTGCTTCACTGTCTAGCCAAGGTTTATAGAGCAATACAAAATCTGTGGTTGTTAATCCTGGCTGTTAGTTACTGCTTTCGTTTCATCTCATCCCCAGTCACAACTGATGTTTATATTTACCAAGTGCTTTATGAGGGGTTTGCAGCACTTTTAAGCTCAGTTTCAGTCTGGCAACACTGCAAGCAAACCATTGTCCTTCTTGCTTGGTAGGATCCTTCGTTCTGAAGACAGGTTTGGAACTGCAAGTCTGGGAGATCAGCTCCAATTGCCCATTCCTCGGGCCAGCCTTGCTGGGCAAGCAAAGGCAGTTTGCCTTCTTCCACATATTCCAGTGTCTCAGACATTCCCTTTACATCCAACATCTTTTCCTTTCACCCAGCAGTTTTACAAGGTGAACTTCAAGGCACCCAGAACTGCTTCATCATTGCTTTGTAAATGGACACTTACCTTTTAATATAATGTGGTGATTGTACTGCAAACATGCATTACTCTTACATTATCAGCTGCCTCTGATTTATCACCACATTTATTGCAGATCCATAATGAGCTCAGATTTATGCTTTGATTTATGTCTTAAAGACACCAGCACATTTCATTTTCCTCCTTTCCTGTTCTTCAGTTGAAGACACTCTTTGCTGCCTCCCAACCAGACCTCTCTCCCAAACAACCAGAATCTCCCTTCCTGCAGGGGGAGAAACACAGCAACACTCTCAAAGTTTTCACTTTACAACTTCCAGTCACAGCCATCCTACAGGCTAATGAGCCTAAGATCAGATTTGGGAGCCTTCTTAATTAACCAGACTCTTATTAGCATTAATAGGTCCATATTAGCAGCTATTTTTTCACACAGAAATCCCTATACCTCTAAATATGACAAGAAAACCCCAGCACTGAGCCAAGTAGGGCTTTCACAACACATCTGCCTTCATGGTCTCATGTAGCTCCTAGGCATGAATTGAACCCCTGCCTGTTCTGATATCCCCACAGTCTCACTTGAAACCTGGTTTCAGACAGGAGTACAAAAGAAAGCATAAAGCAACAGAGACACCAGCCCCTTCCTGCATGAAGCAGAGCACTGCCAGGGAAGGAGTTTCTTAGTGCTAACAACACTGCAACATCAATTCAGGTGGAGACTGCAAAGTTATCCATCTCACACTGCTGTAGCGCAACTGACTGTCCTTGGTAAGCATAGGCTATGGGTAATGGACTCCTCTTTATTAAAGTACTAGATATTTGTCTTCATTTCACTTCCAAAATGGAGAATGCCTTGATTTGAGTTTCTCCTCTGGCTTTAAACACCTTAGCATCTATTTTCAAGCACAGTTTGCTCTCTCTTCCCCTAGTGATTTCTTACTTGAGAAGCATTAAATGCCTCCCCATTCTGCTCCCTCCATCAGCTGGATAGTTTTTATATTAGCATCCATCATGTCTCCTATTTGCTTGATGGGTTCAAAGTCAAAAGGCTCAATGCCTGCTAGAGAATGGAACACATTTGGGTTTTTTGAGAATCACAGAATCACATAAGGGTTCAGGTTTGATGGGAACTTAAAGTTCACCTAGTTCCAAACTGCTGCCTTGAAATCGGGCAGACTCCCATACAACAAGACTCAGTGGTACCCAGCCCTCAAAGGTAGTTTGGAAAATGCTTTTACATGAGGGACCAGACTGGCCACAAGCATCACTTCTGTGACAGCCCATGCCCTGCTTGAGCAGAACTGACACAGCCTGAACACATGAAACCTCCTTGCTGCTGCATGGGACTGCCAGACCATTGCCACATCTACCATGCCCCATTTCATCGGTACCATTCACTACCACCCAAATTGGTACAACTACCCCCAGCTGGACTCTATGGGACTGCGTAATCAGGACTACCCTTCTGATTTAGTGGCCCATGCCATACACAACAGCATGACCACAGGTCTTTTGCCTGTTCCCCGCCAGCGAGCAGCTGGCTTGCTTTCTGGAGCATGGAGTATTTATAAGTCTGAGAAGGGAAGACTTCAGTGGCCTATCATTTCATACATCTGGGGCTTTGTAAAACTCTAGGCTGAAGGCTGATTGCCTCCAATCACCCTCGACATCTATTATTGGTCCATAAAAGCACACAGTGCACCGCCCCGGAGTTGCTAATAGCAGCTCAATTAGGAAGGAATTTGCACTGGAAGCAGAGAATCAGTCTCATTCTCATGTGTGCCTCTACCCCAGAATTCAAGCACTTACTCCTGGAGCCCAGAATTCATTTTCTGAGGCAGCCTGTTCAATGGCATCTTGCAGAAGGATTGAGAAGTGGCCTCTTCTGAGTCTTTGACTTGAACAAAGCATTCCCTTGCCCTTTCTTTAAGCGAGCTGGGACATGGGGAGCTGTCACTTGAATTAGGATAGGTTTTAAGTACAACAGATGACGTAGGGCATGCTGCCCACTCACTGAGCTGTAGAGTCCCAGTTTGTGAAAGGAGAGACTGAGAAAGCCTCACTGCAGTCCAAGGGGCAGCACGGAGGCAGCAAAAGGAAATCACAAGAAAAAAGAAAGAAAAAAGGGGAAAAAAGGCAGTAACCACAAAGGATCCCAGGGGCTGGATCATCCCGACATCCAGGCCATGTATGCCAACTCCAGAGGGGTGACACTCAGTGAGCAAATGTAGGCTGAAGCCCACATTAACAGAAAGATGCAGAGCACTGGTCCTCAATTCACCCCAGGCCTAAGAAAGCACCCTACTTTGCTGAGACCACATCACTCTGTAAGGTGTCCTGATCTCAAAATGCCTTAAGAGACAGCAGGGAACAAGATGAACAGGGAGGAAAAACACTGCTGGGTTATGCAGAGGGCTGGAAATGTACCTGCCCCTATCTGCCCTGATCCACTGCTTGAAGAGGACAAAGGGCTTCCACCTTCTGCTCCTTCTCCTCCCTTTCCTACCTGAACAATCCCACCGTGGGTAACGGCTGATTAAACCCTGCACACTGCACTGTTTCAGATGCTGTTGCTGTGATACAAAGCTTACTTCTTCCAGAGGCAATACCTGACAAAACCAAGCAGAGATACCTAAAGCTCCTGGAGGAGGAACTTAAATTGGTCAGAAAGAGTCTAAAATATAAAAGTCTATTACAAAGTCCATTTTGAAAAGCAACCCCATGGACTGTGTTTTTCCTCACATGATCCTCTGCATTGAGCAAAAATACAACCAAATGTCATTTTTCATTGGTGATAAGAAAAAATAAGTTGATAAAGCCTCTTTGCTTGTGATCTTCAGGGTTTATTGTAACTACCTAGAAATGACAGTGGATAACAAAGGAGGGACATGGACCACTTTTAGTTTACTATGTCCACTTCATAATGGCAGTACTTTGGACAAAAATAACACAATAATCTTTTACGTATTAGATGCTTCAAGGTGAACCAACTAAATAAACTGTAAGGGCTGCTGCAGGATTCATGATCCAAAATCCTTGGGGTGGTTGCCAGGTCTGAAGGATGAATCCTTTCCTGATGTTAGGATAGCTCTATTTGCTTCTGTGCGACCACAGTCAAAAGGAGAGATTAGAAGGGGCAAGCTGTGCTCAGGACGGGATGGAGACAGGAAACCAATATGGAGAAAAGGAGGTTAAGAGGGAATATGGTCTCCTGTTTTATATTCTGAAAATCAAGATGTTGCTCTCTACAGATACTCAAAGGAGGATGGAGCCAGGAGGGGGCTTGTCTGCTCTCCCAAGGAACAAGGGATGGGACAAGAGGAAACGGCCTCAAGCTGCACCAGGGGAGGTTTAGGCTGGATATTGGGA
>JBCJKH010045530.1:8163-26392 GCA_039877255.1 Loriculus beryllinus | reverse complement strand
CCTCTGTGGCAGTAGCCATGGTAAAAGAGTAATGTAAGGATTTATTTTTAACGGCAGCCTGCGTCTTTGTCAGATTTTTTTGGTGTAATTTGTGACTTTCCTTCAAGCACGAGAAGAAAGAATGATTAAATGGCAAAAGAGATACATGCATAATTGATCACTTGGGTACGTCCTGTGTCCTCTGTGGCAGTAGCCATGGTAAAAGAGTAATGTAAGGATTTATTTTTAACGGCAGCCTGCGTCTTTGTCAGATTTCTTTGGGATAATTTAGCCAGTATTTGTCTAGCATTAGCATAATAACTGAGGATCACAGGGAAAGTTTGCATTTCATGTTCATTAGTCTTCTAAATTAATTTTAGTAAAATGCCTAAAACCAGACAAAAAGAGGATTAAAGTGTTTCTCTAATAAAGTAATTAATGTAGACATATTCACTTGGAAAATTCAGAGATTTTCCAAAAATTACTTCTTTTGAGTAGCATTTGATTTTTAGACCAAATAAGAAGTTTTGCTATTTCTTGTCCTTTTCAGGGGATCAGATTGTTGAGGGTCATGTTGCATTTAACCGTGGTGGATGGCACAGTGAGCATTCTTCCTGGGGAGCAGTGGACATTAACTAGCATCACATTATGCCTTTGATTTATTTGGGTTTTTTTTTTCTTTTAATAGGCCATTCCACAGAGGTTTATATGTGCTACACTGGTGGGGCAATATGGGCTGGAGTCAGTAAGATTAGTTTGGTCATGGGCAATAAACACAACAGGCATAATCCAGCGTGTCAAGTTTTAATATGCTTTCCTAATGTCTGCTCTCCATTTTCAGCTTACTAAACTCCAATTCCTTCACTGTTATACGAGATGACGCCTTTGCTGGTCTCTTCCATCTAGAATACTTGTGAGTCTGGTATTTTATGTCTTCCCCTGTCCTTTATGAATCAAGATGTTTTGATAAGTTGCCAAGATTCCTGCTGTGGAGTCTTAGTCTTTAGTGTGATTCCCAGGAGCAGTGGGGGATGAAGGATTTACGTTCCGCTCCCGTGCAAGTGTTCTTTACAGTGGCTCACCCTTTCTCAGAGGTTGCAAGTGGATTTTTAAAGTAAGCCGTGAATGCAAGGTGGCAATCACAGTACACTGAAAGGCGTTGGCTTGACTTTCCAGAACAGTGCCATCGCTGTCGAGGGGCTTTGAACCTCAGGAAAGAGGTGGGAAAGCCTCTCCTGGCCTGCTGGCAGCCTGAAGAGGAGTCACAGGGTATCTGTATACTGCCCAGAGCAGCCCTGGTTGCCTGGCTCGTTCTCTTCTCCCAACTTTCTTTCTTTTCCAACTTCACCTTTTTTTTGCTATCCCATTTAATGCCTGTGGCATTTATCTTTATGTTATAAATAGTTATAAATATATGAATATATAAATATATATTTCATATAATATACATTATTGCAATTATTTAAGTTATTATTTATATTCATTTAACTCTCCTTTACTTTGTTCACTTACTTGATTTTTACAGTATCTTCATTTCCCAATTTTTTTTTTTTTTTTTTTTAGGTCACCCTTTTTAATTTTTAAAAAAGTATTATTCCTGGTACCAGGTTGTCCTCACTTCATACTCCAAAGGACTGCCATATCTCTGTGTTACCGGACACGAGCTGGTATGTTTGAAACTTGGAATATGATCTGAAAGAAATTCCTCTTTCCACCCACCTTTTCATGCTGAAAGGTAGCGGTGGAAAACATTTCTCCATTTTTCCAGAGGACCAATGCTCATAAAACTGAGTGCAGACAAATAGGTGTTATGGTGGGGTGTATTCAGGTTTACTAGTCTGATCCTTGTGGAGCAGCCAACACTGGAATTTGCAGCCAAGAAATAGAGGATAATGGTAAATGGTATATTCTAAAATCTGTGATTCGGATATTTTAGAGGATCTTTCAGAGACAGTGAACTCCCTAATCATTCTCTTTTCCATGTGTCTACAGGGAAAAAAGTAATTTTCGATATGTTTGTAAAAAGGAAGAAAACCATTTTAGTGTCATTTCATGAATTACTTGCTTTCAAGTGCTGATGAGCTTGTCCCAGCAGCATACTTGGCTGTGCTGGTTGCATTGGTGACTGCAGAGAGACCACACTCTGAAAGAAGAAAGTCCTGCTCCTCCTCAGCTGGTCAAAAGGGCAATCTGTTTCCCTGGTTGTCAGCTGAAAGCCAGGGAACAGCATGAAGACTGCTAAAGCCTTACAGTTTGAGTTTCCTTTAGCAGTAGCTGAACAAGTGGCCTCAGTTAATGGCTGTGGTCACCCTCCCTGCCAAGTCCACAGAATGCTTCCTATTCCCAGCAAATCACACCTCCACCTTTTGGGAATCGGGTGTGAGTGGCCTTTCTCTGGGTTTTTGTGGCCATGGAGCCAGTAACAGCATTACAGCTTCTGTAACTCGTGTCTCTCTGTTACCAGTGATCAGACCTTACAGAGAATAAGAAAACCTCTCTGACAAACAAGAATAACAAGGTTCTTTATGTACAAAGCTAAGTCTCCAAACAAATTGCTGCTGGGGAGTGCTTGCAGCAGATACTTATATATATATAGATAATATACCTCCAGCTGTGTCCTGCTGAGCTTGCAGCACTGACAATGGCATTCAATGAACCCTTAAACTGTCTGGCTCCATCTGCGGTCTGGATAAGGCAGCTCTGATAAAGACGGGAGTTTTGCTGGTGACCAGAGTGGCATTCCCAGGGTAGCATCCCTTTGAGGCCAGGTTTGGTGACTCGGGAATCCAGCAAATTACTGAGTCCCAGCTCAAATTTGCATCATCTTGCTGCAGTGCGTGCAATGAAGCCATGTTTAGTTGCATGGACTGGTGAGCTGGCACTGTACAGGGATGCCAGGTGCTGATGAGAGTTATCAGGAGGCAGTTTGGCTCTCTGCTTTGCAATTTGAATTCATGTCCCCAGGCAGCCTTGGAACAGTTGAACCTCTTCTGACACCTGTGTAGATACAACACTTTCTTATCTGCACCTTTTGCATGCAGTCAGGGTTCCAGTCACTTCATGAAGGATTTTGGCTACATCTAAACAGCAGAACCAAGAGCACTTGGCATCTCCCACATCCCCATCTTGACTCTTTTGAAGAGACCTTGGCTCATAGCAGTTTTCCTCTATTTCCCTGGAAGGCAAACAAGGATGCATAGAAGAAGTGAGACATTTATATCTTGTGAAACCTTTTCTAAAGTCAGCATGCAGTTATCTTCATCCAGGTACTGCTGTACCATGCAATATCTTGATGGCCGCCTGGCTGCAATTGCTTTGCAGGGTGATGATGTATTTAGGGATGTGTCCTCAAGTGCTCGGGGGTCAAAATGCTCAAATATCAACACTTTCTTTAAATGCTGACATGCAATCAGGAGGAGCAGCATGCTCCTGGAATCGATATGTGCCTGTCATTATTATCCCAGTTCATGGGGCCGTGACTTATGTGTAGGTGGGCACCCTGCAGAGGTGGTGTCCTGGCTGGAGGGAGCTGAACTGTAGCAGCAAGAACAAGACACTGGTCTTGCCATTTATGCAGGCTTTGTATGTGTACAGTTCATGTCACAGCTCTGTGGGTGCTGAGGTGGGACAGTGCGTGCAGCCACAGGAGCTACCCATCAGAGTGTCTGTCTTCAGCCCAGGCAGCCCTGGCACTTCTGTGCTGCCATGTAGTGTTACAGTGCAGGTGATTTGTGAGAGGAATGTAGGACCTCAGCTTTCAAAGGCCACCTCAGAAACCTCTCTTACACAGGTCTCTTGCCTCACACAACACACCCTGAGAGGATTAACCAACAGAGGGGTAATGTCTTTTGCTATGTCTGTTTTGTTCCTCTTCTGCTGGATGTCTGTGTCACATGCTGCTGTCCCTTTTGCTGCCTGGTACTTTCATCATTCCTTGCAGTCCACTCAAGGAAAGTGGTAAAGGGAAAACAAGCTCCACTGAGACTTCCCCACCTTTAAGTCTCAAGGGGCTGCCACTGCTGAATTTGGAGGCCATAGCTTAAAGCACTGGTGATGTTAATAATAAAGACTTTTAAAAGACTTTTTTTTTGTTTTGTTTTCCTAGATTCATTGAAGGAAACAAAATTGAAACCATTTCAAGAAATGCTTTTCGTGGCCTTCGAGACCTGACTCACCTGTAAGTTATTTAACACTTGGTAATTCTGCTTGAACAAAACTCTTTGGGAGGACCACTGTTTTTTCTGCTACAGAGAAAACCCTTCTTCCCCTCCATGCATCAGCTTCCTTCTGCTGTCAGCAGCATGCCTCCCTCAAGTTAAAAACTGGCCTTAAATGAACTCCTGCTGGGGCAGCCCTGTGGCGTGTTGGGCTGCCTGTGCACACTCACATCTTGTGCTGAGATGCAGGTGCTGCCTGCGGATGCTGAACTGCTACCACCGTCTCACCGTGTACTAGTGATTATCAGTCCTGGTTCTTCAGCATGCTCAGTGATTGCTCTGTGTGTTGCATTTGCACCTGGGCAATAAAAAAGTTCTATGTATTTTACTTTTACATGATCTTCAAGCAATCTTCATTCTTGAATAAGAATAATTAATATGTGCCTGTTCCTTATAACTATTAACAGTGCCAGTGGCTGGACAGTTCTAACAACGGTAGGTGAGCTCAGACTTAATGAGTCAGCCAGACATCAGACAGCAATGATACTAAGCTCTAACTTTCTTTCGTAGTTCTTTGGCCAATAACCATCTCAAAGCTCTGCCGAGGGATGTCTTCAGTGATTTAGATTCTTTAATTGAACTGTAAGTAATGAGAATCTTTCTACTGGCTGCCTAATTCTGTCACTCTGTTACTCTTGAGTTTTACATTCTGGGTTTATGTGGTGCTGTACCTGATACCTGCACAGGAAAGAAGTGTGCCTTTTGTTGTGCTAGCTTTCCTAATTTTAAAATTGTTTATTTCCTAGACTCCTCTAAAATAACTGCTGTTTCTCAAATCACTGTTGTTTCTCATGCTGCTGTACATAGCTTGCATTATTGTACTTCTTTTTGATGTTTCATATAAATTGTTTTTTAGGGAAAGGGAGACAACAAATTTTAAAACAACAGTTTCTCTGAACATTTTTCCCTGTTATTGTGCATGCATCCCCTGAGATTATATAAGTGAAAGGCATTCATTTAAAAAAACCACCTTTTTTCTTGGTTTTATGTAGTTGTAGCACATTGTTGACTTACTGTCAGTGTTGTCTTGTATAATTGAGCTGATAGTCAGCTTCCCCTGTTTTTGGCCTAGCTCTCTCAGACAGCAAAGTATAATTGTAAGCAACAAAAATTGCCAGGAGATTGAAGAACGAGTACAGTGCTGAAATTGCACATACATTAGTAGGGGAAGGTTAAATTGACCACACATCAGCAGCGACTCAAAAAATACAAGCCTTACATCTGTATTTTAATGTAACACAGAAATGGTGCCAGCAAGGCCACTCCATCAACCAGTTGTACTGGAGTAGTTTAGTGAAGGAATGGGATTTATCAGTGTCAGCAGTAGATGGAGGGAAGGAGGCTTGCAGCAGACAACCAGACTGTCAGGATTTATTACATTACAGTCCTAATCCTATGAAAATTTATAAACGTGAGTGACTTTACACGTAAATCACAGAGCTCCATTACTATGATTGTATGTGAGCACATTTCCTAGATAGAAACAGTTTTTCCAAGGACAACACTTAGTGAAGGAGAGTTCATAGTAAGAGAGTTCAAATAAAACTGAAGCAACTTCCCTGTTCTCGGTTCAGAAACAATTCAAGGCTGCTCAGGTATTTTTAAATTCAGCATGTCAAGGTGATAACAGTTCTGTAGTATTCATATTGCTATCAACCTTTTCAAATATGTTTATTTCTGTGTGTTTTTTTAGAGATTTAAGGGGAAATAAATTTGAGTGTGACTGCAAAGCCAAGTGGTTGTTTTTGTGGTTAAAGATGACAAATTCCACTGTTTCTGATGTCCTGTGTATTGGTCCAGCAGAATATCAGGATAAGAAGTTAAATGATGTGACAAGTTTTGATTATGAATGCACCACTACAGGTATTCAGAATGTATATTTCTAAGCACACTACAAATGGTTAAATATCAGAAGTTTAGACTATACCTTTTTGCTTCTGTGAGCATGACCTGGGGGGAGGAAAGGGTTACATACAAAGAACTACCAAGTACAAGGACAAGCATAAAATGCGAAAATTACATTTCGAAGTCAAAGTAAGTACTGAGTTTTTATTTGGATTAAATGATAATGGAAGAAGAGCTCTGACTATTCATATTCCAAAAGACTTGATTATGACTCCCTTTGCGACTTACTTTTCATCACAGAATGCTTTCTATTATCTGGAATAAGGCCATATAGTTATGGCATATGAGCTTCCCAAAATCTCTGTATTTCACAGAAAGCAATGAAAAGAAGTTAAAATAATGTAGCTATATCTGTTATCTTTATGCAATAGGCCACGATTTAATAGCATCAAAAGTGGTGGCAATACTGCCAGCTGTTCTTCATGGAACTCCATTAAGTTGTGGGAAATGTCTAATAATATTCTCACTACTGTCTTGTTTAGGATCTTGATTTTTATTCTAGGTAATGTAAAGCATGCTAAAGGAAGTTAAGAGAAACTTGCATGTGGTTATGCTCATGTTTTATGATTGAACAGCCGCAGTTACCTATCTTTAAATGTAGTCACATCATATAACTGAATATATCAGCTATGAGTATTGTTTTTCATCTTTCATGTATATGATATCAGCATTCTGCCTTTTTTCTGTACAGTAATACCAGAGGCATTCAAGTTCTCATGTGTCATCAAGTCATCGCTATTAAAAGACAATAGGAAAGTTGATTACTAGTGATGTAAAATGAAGTTTCATGACAGGGAATGGTAATCCAAGGGCAATATGTAAGGGAAAAGAGAATTAATTCAAAATTTAGAAATACATCAGAAGAGTAGCAGGTGTAAAGCACGGTAATCTGGTACATAAAGGATGTCAAACCCAGGAGAACAGTGTAGCTTAGAATGGTACCTAAGTTACATTACTGTGTCTTCCAAGTCACTGAGATGCCAAAGTACAAAGTAAAAGCTGCTTTATTTTATTGCAGTCTGGTTTAAGCAATTGCACAGCACTAACAGTGTGGACAAGCAAGCCTTACCTACCTAGTCCTCACACCTGTACTGACTTACCTGCCCTTTGTCATCTCTTTGTACCTAGGAACTATGAGGTTGCAACAGGCAAAATTAACCCTTAATGTTAGTTCCTTGGTCTGCTGTAGGTGAAATTACTTGAAGCATGAGTGTAATTTCACATGCTGTGGTTTGCTGGGGAGCTATGACAATGTGGTGCAAGGATTGCCCAGCTGAGTATTTGTTCAGATGCCATCAGAGGAGTGCTCTTGCAGCACAGCATGTAGCTGTAATACACTCTTCAGATAGCAGAGGGCATTTTCAGACCACTCATTCTCTGGGAAGGCTGTGTGCTGAACCCCTCTGGCCTGAGGATGGGCAGCAGCAAGCTTCCCAGAGCTCCAGTGCATAGCGAAGGTGGAGGGTGTGGAAGACATCCATCTCTGGCGTCCTTACAAAGTGCCAAGAGGTACATGCAGGAATTACCTGTAGAAGACAAAACAGATAAGTAGAGCAGAAATGCATATCTTCAGTAATGTGTCATGTTTGAGCCAGCATCATGTCCCCTGCACTGAACTGGAAGTTACTTTGCTCAGGCTGTAACCCTCTGGTGTCCTTGGTGGTCTGCGGTGTCAGGACACAGCTGCTTTTTCCTTCTCTGCTTTTGCTTTCCCCAGATCCAAAGGGATCATAAATATGTCCGTATTCATTCCTTAAAGACTGATTAGTCACAGCCTCAGGCTTGTTCTGTATTCTGTGTGTAGTCTCCTTTCCCAGTCAATGACAAGCAGTGCTCTGCAAACCTCTTTCATTCATGTTAGTCTTCAGTATTCTATTTCCCTCCTTTGCCAGATGTGATGAGATTTTCCATTATTTGTGGTCTTTGGTACCTTGTGTTGAGCATGACTGGTTGTAGGATATGGTAACAAAGCCGTTTGCTTGGTAAAACATGCATCTCATTGGCTTCGTTGATTCACTGCATCCACTGAACTGGTACAATGGTAACAGGAGGAGAAATGGGAAGAGGTGCTGCCAAATAAAAAACAAATCAAAACAAGACAAAGAACAAAATGCTCCTATTGCTTCTTCACAGAGAAAGCAATTCACAGTGTTGGTGATCTGCCCTTTTAACTCTTTTTGTGATAACATCCCTCTCTCCCATGTCTCACGGCTTACATCATGGAAGCAGGTCAAGCTGTTTCATTTCGTTTCTTCTTCTTGTCCCATAGCAGTGTGCGAGGGGGCTGTGCTGTGGCTATAAGCACAGTGGGGGACATGTAGCTTATGTTCAGGAGGCTGGGAAGTGGGCCTCACGCTCCCACAGTCACTGAGAACAGGTTGTGTGCATGCCTGGGACCTGCTTTGCCCAGGCCTGCAGGCAGGGATCATCTCACTGAGCGTTGAAAGCTTGGTTTCCCCTTTCTTTACCTAGCTGGGAATGTCTTCTTTCTTTCCCCACGTGCTGGAAGGAAGGTAGTTTGCAAATTAAGAGTTATCTGCTCTGTACTCACTCCTGTGCAAGATCACCTGTGCTGCTGTGGTGGGAGATGGGAATGGATGGCTGATGCTCCCTGACAGCACACCCAGGGCCTGGTAGAAGTCTCTGCCATGGGGAACAAAGGGTGTGTGGAGGGGGGGACCAAGTCACAAGGTGCAGTTTAGGAAGCTGCTGCCCAAACAGACCACTGCTCCCCTTTCTCTTTAGTGTCCTCCAGCATTCTCTGTGCACTCCACCTCTGCTCTGCCAGCATCAGCACTCCTATGTGCTGTGATCAGCCAGAGCAGTGGAAGGGAAATCAGCCCAGCAACAAGAGAGCTGGGTCCCTCATCCATGATGGCTAATGCCAGTTCAGCAGCAGGAGCAGAGGCAGAGCGTCTGGCTGGAGGATGGGGGGACACACCACCCCAGCTCCCAGCCAGCAGAAAGCAGTATTAAAACCATGACAGGAGGAGTGAAATCATGCATCAGGGTTAGAAGGAGAAGGAAACAGACTGGGCAGCCAGCAGCACAGGGGAAGCAAAGGCTGCATCCTTTTCCCTCAGCCCGTGCAGGCTGATCTAGCTTCAAAGAGAACAATGTTGGGAAACCCCCTCCATGCACACACACTGTATTTACTGTACAAGCTCTTTCTAGAATTAAAGCAAGGTATGTGGACCTGCCTGTAAAACTAAGTCAAGCCTCCAAGACCTGAGTTGCGGGCAATCCTGATGTGGCAGCATCTCTTTACTGTGTCACCCTGTTGTACATTACAGTCTCATATTTCCAGCTGGTGCTAAACCCAACATTTATTGCTTTTTACTGATTGTGACTGATTTTGTTACCCATTTTTACTCATCCAGTGATATAAAGAGTCATATGACAGGTGCAAGTAAAAATAGCTGTATTAACATTTCTGTCCATTTCTGAATGAGCAGTGGGTATCAACACACAGACTGGTTTGTTTTAATTCACAGATTCCTTCAGAGTGTTTCACAACTGTTCAGAGTTCAAGAGATGTCTTTTTCAGGATTAGGGGTTTGGGATTTTGTTTTGTTTTGTTTTATCTTGGGTTTTTTTTCAAGATTTAAAAAATATTTTGATTCTGAGTGACTGTATCTGCTGTTGTTCCATCCTTAGCTGCCTTCCCTGATTTATCACTTGCTTTTACTTTCTGCATACTTCAGTGTCAGGTTTCTCCAGTTCTTTTATTTTTCCCAGTGAGTATGAAGACAACTTTCTTGTTTTCCTACCAGCATTTATGAATCAAGCCCAAACTCTATTTATGATAGTCCCTCGAAGAATGGAGGCTGTCATTTCTTTTGCAGCTGTAGAATCTGCTCTGTTTGTTTAATGGCAGTCATCTATCTTTATTCTCCAGAAGTGTAACTCCTCAAGGGCAAGGCTTTCAAGCATGCAGAGACAGAGGGTTCTTCATTCAAAAGCAATTATTTCATAATGCACCAAAATGAGGGACTCGAGTGAGGACTTAATTACAATTTCACCAAAATCCCTGGATGCTGAGGCCCTGCCAGCATAGGACTGCATGGTGAAAACATGTAGCAAATGGAGCTTGAAACAGTGGTGTGTTGCTCTGCAGAGAAACACCATGGTAGCAGAAGATGCATTTCCTTTTCTACATATCTGTATCCATACATTGCTTCTGCCATGTTCTAGACCCAAGTGCTGGCTTTTCTTTGTCAGCTCTGCTATACCACTTTCTGATAATAATGACCTTCCCCAGCTGTCAGGCCAAAGATAAGACCCAAGTCTCCTCACTTTGCCCCAGACTGGCTCTGTGCTGACTGCTGACTTAGCCCTGGGTGAAGTTTAGAGTTGAATCTACAAATGCACTTAGATTTTGAGAAAAAAAATCTTGAGTTTTTGTGTTACACTCTTAGTCTTTACAAGTTACTCCAACTCCTCAGTCTTACTGTTTAGGGTAAGTTTGCTACTGGATAGTAATTTGCAGGTTAGTTGTATTTTATGCCTAAACTACTTTACAATGCCCCATAAAATGTTATGTTAACTGAGTTTTTGATTACTCCATTTTGTCTGTGGTCTAGCCAAAATGGGGTTATCCCCAGGCAAACTTCAGATACCATTTCACTTTCTGCCTGGTTTAGCATAACACAAATTGCTAGTGATTGAATTTACATGACTTAAAAGTTATTGACTTCAGCTGGAAGTTGCTGTCTCTCAGCTTGACAGTGTTTCTAGCAAGGCCATTTCACTTGATGGGAAAGCACCTTCCAGCTGTGGCGAAAGAGACTTCTTTCTCAATACCCTAATTTCCTTAATACCAGCCACCTTAGATGGAAAATCTTATTTCTGCCACTATTTACCTATTTGATTTCCTTTGCAACTGTATTTCCAGAGAGGACAGTTTATGATGCCTAAAGCAGGAGACACTTTCCCCTGTGGTTGCATGCCTCATGTGAGCACTGACACTTCCATGCTAGTGTTACACGATATCCAGACTGTTTTGCTGATTTTTCTGTGTAAATCGTTATAATCAGTGACCACTTTGTGTTTCTAGTAAAGATGTATCCTAACTTTTGAAAATGTATGTTTCTAGATTTTGTTGTTCACCAGATTTTGCCCTACCAGTCAGTTTCAGTGGATACATTCAACTCAAAGAATGATGTGTTCGTAGCCATTGCACAGCCCAGCATGGAGAACTGCATGGTGCTGGAGTGGGATCACATTGAAATGAATTTCAGGAGTTATGACAACATCACAGGTATATGAACATCTGGATTCCCATTGTTAATGAATTGTTGGAATTTCACAAGGACAAGAATCATAGATGGGACCAGTTGATGGTTTTTGTTCTGAATCTGTGTCGCACTTAGCAGATCAAAGCATGTAATGTTTGGACGTTAGTGACCTCGTGGAGTAGTGCATCTTGTTAATACATGCACGTTTAACTTCACTGTGGCACACAAACTAGGCGTTTTTTGTCTGATCTTGTAAATGGTTCTGAAGGCACAAACACTTGCTGTGAATGTCACGCTGTGGCCCAGCTTAGCACTCACTGCCTGAATCACACAGCGGGTTACAGTACAAAATGAGGGAGCCCTTGCTCTTGCTAAAGTGCCTACACAGTAGAATATAAAAATAGTCTACTGCATGTAGAAGGAAATAGGTCTGAAGGATGCTTTTAGGATGGGCTGGCCAGGAAAGCATGTTTTACAGCTGAAGATGACACAGAAATACTTAAACTGTGTTTGCTACCTAAAGAGATGTGCTGTAAAGCTTTCATGTTTACTTTCCGTTTACAAACATGCTGAATTAGCATCGTGGCCAGATTCTCATCAAACAAAAAGTCCATGTGGATGCCAGGTGATTTTCTAGTGCTGACAACTGTTCTGTCCCTAACCGACACTCTTGGTGCTCAGTCACACCATGACAGCAGGGACAGAATCTTTAGAGCTGTTACACACTGTCCCATTTCCCAGCTACTTCAGGCTATTGGTCCTGGAGACTCAGGAGCTAAATTTCTCTGTGGACTCTCCTTCCCACATGTTCCTTGTTATGTGTAATTATTTTTTACCTTGCATTTTGAGAAACAAAGAGTAAGCTGCATCCCCATCTGGTCTATAAAGGCAGCAAGCACCTACCTCCTCAGGTCAGCTGGGTGTCACTAGTGAAAGTTTACAAGATGCTGCCCCTCCTTCAGGAAATATTGGAAATTAAATTTTTGCCTTTTATATGTTTCATGTGTTTGGTAGATTAGGGGGAAATACGTACCAGTGAATGAAAGCTGAGAAGTTGATGGCTCAGAGAGAGCTGACAGAGCTCTAGAAAACCTTTGGAAATGAAATTGAGAGTTTGGGCCATTGCCGAGTTGTCTTACTGTCACCTTCCAGTGAATAATGTGATTAGGATACACTTCTGCTGGGTATCTGTGTCCTAGCTCCACACCCAGTGTGCATGACCAGACTTGTTTCTTGAACACCCATCCTGTGTTCCTGGAAGGTCTGAGCTTGAGCTCTGGACTATGAAATGCAAGTGAGAGACTTTTGCCAGGGGACATGGGCATGTAAAGAGCCTCTTGCAGAGCCTAAAGAGTGTTTTGTAGAGCTCAAGAGCCAGGTATGTGCTGTTAATGTATGCTAGGCATTCAGATACCTGAATTTCACCTTTTACAACAGGGGCTTACAGAGTTGAGCTAGTTGTCAAGATTGCCTTCGTAGTCAACATGCAGATAATAGGTGTTGCTGTCCTCTGCAAAAGGGGACATATACAGGCCAGGTGAAATCTTCTCTAGAGTGCTTTTTGATTAAGTTAGACCAGAAAGAGTCTTGATGATTCAGCTCAGCCATTCAAGTCTATGCTGCAGATACCTTACGGTACTTGAGATGGATCCCACTTCTACAGCGGACAGGTGGTAGATCATCCCATGCCGGCTGTGTTTGTTACTATTTTGGTGCAGTTCTTGTACAGTGACTTGACATTCTCATGATAGACCATAACCTGATCTGATCTAATCTGGCAATCACAATATTCCTAAATATTTCTAGTTTAACATAATCTCAAGAATACTTAATAGAAACAACAGAGTCAGATTTATCTTTTTCATCCTGCTGTCAGGTGATATATCTATGAGATGCATCAATATTTCTATTTACAGTAGAAAAAAGCTGACTCTGTCCCTCTTAGAGCAAGAAAAATAGACTATATTTCATTCTTCTGGTTAAGCTGGAAAGATAGACATTCCAAGAATAAGAGAATTTCAGATTCCTGCTGAATCATGAGATAACTCTTGTTATTTTGGAATAACAAAATTCAGGCTCAGTAATTGTTTTGAATATTAGGGTGCATGTGTTTGAACAAACAGAGAAAGAAAAGGTATTCTGGGTAAAAATGAATTAGCATTTTAGGATACATCATACTTGCACACCTTGAGGGCTGTGACATTTTCAATATTTGAAGTCACCTTTCCAGTTCCTAATGAAAAGAAGCTCTGATGACATATAGCAGAAGCCAAAATTATCAGATGGTGCAGATATAAAAAGGCAGAGAGGTGATGTGGTAATCTCTCAGTGGTTTAAAGGGTGCTTTGTACTGTGCTAATATATGTGCTTTCTTTTTTCCAGCCTAGCCTCTAATCTTGTGCTTCTTGTGATGATATTATTCCACCAACAAGAACATCCTAAATAACTCCTTCTTCTTGTCCTTTTGCCTTCCTTTTGCTTCTGTAAGGAGTAATTTTCATTTCCTGCTTTTCTAGATTCAAGCCTTGTAAGATATTTTTTTCTGCCAGAAATTGAGTCTAATAAATTAATAATCCTCTAGATTTCCCTTCCATCCCAATGAATCTCATTTCATCCATTTGAGCCTATAGACTTGCCAGAGTAGATTTTGTGAGAGACAAATTTAAGTGCAATTGAGAGTGCTTGGAAACAATTAGAAACTGTGGTGCTAAATCCATTGTCAAAGCTGGTTCTTGGTTTCCAAAAGTGGTAGAATACTTGAAAGTTAGGAAATAGATGCCAACAGCATTACTCATTTCTGTACATAAGTGATTTAGATGACACTTCATTTCTGCTGGGCTGCGCAGACATAGGTTGCTGTCCATCCTCATAAGCAGAGCATTGACGGGGCTTGACATTTCCCTTCATTTGCTACAAGCTATGACGCTCAGTCATCCACCACTGAGGCTGTCTGTGAAACTTGTTTCTTTTACAAATCTCCCTGGATATACACTGCACTGGGAGGGGCCGGCTTTCTTCCTGCTCTAGGTTGCAAGGAGAGAGCATCAAAGATCTTGAAGCTCTGAAGTACCCTTCATTCAGAAATAGGTGCACCTTTCAAGCTCAGCACTTCTCAAGACTTGAAATATGCTCCTTGAATGCCAGGAGAGAAATGCTGTGCTGGCAACACATGCCCCAGTGTCATTATTTGAAGGTGTTAGCTTTCTTTTTATCACAGCTTTTTATGCCTGCATTCATACTCTCATTATGCGATGGGGAATCACTGCTAAGTGCACTTAGTGAAATCCTGGGCAGTACATTTTCTTTGTGATTATTTTGAATATCAAACAGCTGTTGCAATGATATGTTGTTGTTGTTAGTGAGAGTAATACCTGCATCCTCAAATATTTTCTTAGAATTATGTAACAGGCAACAATAGGCATCTCCTATGGACTCACTATAAGACAGACCCCTGCTATGTTAAGACCCACAGACTCAGCAGAATGGAGCTCATCTCTGCTTCACCCTGCAGGATGGACACAATTTCTGATCGGAGTTCTCAATCTATTCTAATCTATCTAATATATTCATGGCCACTTTCTCTTATTCTTCTGGGTAGCCTTCAAAATGCAGAAATTTCAGATGGCTTTTTGACAAAATCTACAGGGTTTTATTATGAAAAAATTTACTCTGGAAGAAAAGGTCATCAGGGATTCCTGTGCACAAACATGTTGATAAAGCCTCTGAACAAACAAGTCTTTAAATTTCTGTCTGTCAAGCATTATAACACATTGCTACAACTTTTTGCTAAGGCATCTGTGCTTGGCCACTGCTCGAGAGGGAAACAGGGATAAATGTTCTATGTGATCCAGTACAACATTCCTTAGGTTCTTATGCATTATTTAAATAAGACTCAGAATCTGAACAGAGCCAAGTCTTCCACCAGGTTGCCAGGAAGCCTCTGCATGCATATGAAATCCAGTCCAGTGCCTCTGACGTTAGCCTTGATCTATTTGACCCAAATTAAACATATTCTCCTCTAAAATCCTAGATGTCTGCTTATAGTGGAATCATAAAATCAGACATAGATAACGGATTTCTCATCTGACTGTGAAATCTGTGATGGGTAGCAGCTATCTAACTAGTCTTTACACTCTTGTCATCTGACTTTTCCCAGAAAAAGTTAGTTTGGCACAACCAAAGTGGTACAATATCTACAAAAACTTGGACAGGATTCAACTTCAAGTAACATTAGCTATTTAAGTGTTTAGTGTTTAGTCTCAAGTCATCATTTAGGCCTTCCTTGTGATTAAGAAGGATAGACAATCTCCTTCTCTCTAAGGCACCCCATCCATCTTCTCCACTGACTCACGAAGGAAAGCAGAGAGTAACTCAGGCTAGATGGCTTATATTTGACAAGCTAATCATAGGTTAATATTAATTTCTTCCACTCTATTGTTCATTCACTTTGTTGGTTTTTTTTTGTCTTACAGGAAGAGTTTGCACCTTCTGTGTCTGTATGTGTCTGTCTCAAATGGATTGAAGAATCCAATATATTGGATTATCCAATAATAACATCAAGCACAAAATCTCAGTCATGGCACTATGAAGACTTTTTGCCCAAACCTACCATGAGAAGTCACAGAGCACTTTGGCTGGTTTTAATCAATTTATTGTCAGTTAGGGGATTATTAATTAGTTCACTTTACCACCTCACCAAAACCAGTGGAAAAGGGATGGGTCCTGGGCTGCTGATTCAACCCTGTCTTTTCCCTGAGAAAGCATATTTCTTTCCATGAGAAAGGAAGAAGGGGAGGTATGCTAGCCCAGACTCTCTCTTTTGCTCATTAGATGGATGTGTCTTACAAATCATAACGTTTTAGCTTTTCCAACAAAATCATCATCCCAGTCAGGAAATGTGACAGTTACTCATCCTCCTGCACAGTTCAATTTGTACTGCTTCTCTGTGTCCAGCAAGCACCAGCTGTAGTTTGCATCTTGCACAATGTCAGGCTTGCAGTTGCTGATTAAAAGATAGCAAACTGTTTGGTATGCTGGTGCACAAATAGAAATAGCAGCTCCTCAGGTGCTCCATCTCTCTGTTTATTCCCAAACATGAGACAGACAACTAGGGGTAAAGGACCTGTCAGTTGAAACAGAGGAATTCAATTTATAACAAAAGAATGTCTTCAGGCAATTGTTTAGACATATCACGAAGATACCGCAGATTTACGTTATCCTTTGCTGCAAACAGCAGAGGAAATTAGCTAGCTGTAGCCTCATTGGTGAGTTTATTACCTAATGCCTGGCGAGTGAATATCAAAGATGCTGGTGTTGCCAAGCAACTGCCTGAGGATGACAGCGGTCAGAGCGTGCACAAGGACTATGTTAGAGAAGTACCGTATATCTAAGGTTGGCTCAATTTACCACTGTGCACCATGGCACATAATTAGTAGGGTAGCTAGTTCTGTCCTGGAGATGCAAGTAGCTTCTTTCTGGTTGTGAGACATCTCCGAGTGCCAATAAAGGTAGAAGGGAGAAAGATGAAATATCAATCCTCTGACCAGCACAATGAGTTTAAAAAGGAAATCTTGCAGGCAGACATAGTCTGACCTTCAAAGTGTCATAAATGCAGGACTGATCTCAGTGTTTTTGCAAATGCAAGTGGCTGTATGAGAAGATTAAGCACATCAAGGACTGATCTCTGGCAGATGTTCCTACATGTATCTCCCTTATCATCTTGTACCGGGTATTTGCCAGGAGGCAAATGGTTAAGTAGGAATGGCTCCTGATCTCACGAATCATGGCTAGGAACTCTTTGGGAGACTGCTGGTTGGTCCTGGCCAGATGCACAGGCATGGCTGTTCAACTGGTGCATGCAACTGATGTCCAATGCCTAGGAATGCTTCTGATATTAATTTATTAATACAGTCTATGATAATCTGTATTTCTAGTTCAGTGTTTCACCCATAAAATGGTGGAGCCCCAAGCCCCTTGTGCACTTTTCAAGTGACTGTTAGATCCCACAACCTTTTCCCTTGGCTGAGCGGTGCCACTATCTCTGGAGATGCTTTGCCTGATAACTGGTCAAACACAGCAGGAGTGTACTACCCCAGCAGAGAGCCCACAAGACTTTGGAGAGTCCTTGTGCACCCTTATTCTGGGCACGAGACTCTTGTACTCACCATTCTTTCTTTGGCAATAATTAATCACATGACCTTGGAAAGTTATTCAATATCTGTGCTTTGCCTCCTCATCCCAAATGGATGTCTCATCGGCATGTTTGCAGTATTCATTATTTAACAGATAGTACTGCTATTTAATCTCTGTATTACAGTAGCATTTGGAGGTCTCAGCTGAGAGACAACATACAAATACAATGTGAAAGACAATTTCTTTTCAAAGAGCTGATGTTATAAGCAGAGTAGCAGCATTGCAGGGTGATTTACCCTGGATCCCACAGGGAAGTAGTATCAAAGCTTCCACACAATTTTTTGACTGCTGAAACAACACAAGTTGATGCAACCTTTATATATATATAAATAGTAATATATATCAAAGAACAGTGTTTACGTTATGAAAGAGTAGCCCTGAGAAGATCAACAGAGTTAGGCAACAGTTGATCAGAAGGTGATATAGGTAAAAACATCATTTAAAACAGATAAATTTGTAAGACATCACTGAATACCTTCTAAATGTGAGGGGTTTTAAAGACCTACTTCATAAACATCTGATCTGAGGTGATACTCATGATATAGTTTTCATAGTGTTATATCTACCAATGCTTCTGGATGAAACAGCAAATTGGAGATATGATGAAACCAAACTGTTCTGTAAATTCATGTCTGTTTTGCCAAAAGGCACATACCAGAAAATACACTACAAAACAATCAATGTATTTGGCCATGTCAG
>JBCJKH010045529.1:3794-42550 GCA_039877255.1 Loriculus beryllinus | reverse complement strand
AATGTTCGTGCTCAAGGCAGCTGCTCAGCCGAGAAAGCCAAAATGGATTCAAATGGACTTGTAGAGAACATGTGAGGTACAAGAAGCCACCCATGCAAAAACATTTCCCACCTCAGTGGGGTTTTAATAAGTCATGTTTGATCAATGTTCTCTGTAAAAGACCTACAAGTCAAAAATTTTCATTCAGTGACATACCTTCAGAAGTTCCACAAGTCTGCATAGAGCTTTCACTGAGGTTTTGGTCATAGGCTTTTGCATTGACATGTAGAGATTCATTGTAGTTTTAATGATGGTGCTAAGACTATATGCATAAAGAAAACCCTAAAAATAAAATGAGTACAGGGAGAGGGGAAAAAGAATATTTTTCACAACTTATCAATCAAGTAAGTTCTCTCAATTTTCTTTCATATATGACAGACCTCTAACTCTCACCTCTTCACACTAGAGAACCTACCACTTCACTTAGTAAGCAAGCCTGAGATCCCAAAGCTGAATGATGCCCTTTCACTAAGCACACATTATGAAACTGCCTACAAGTCATTAGATCACCTGCTCATTAGCCTCTTCTGGAGACATTCAAGTTAAACACAGGTCAGCAAACTAAATGACACAGCCTCAAAGGTCTAGTAATTTCAGACCCATTGTAAACCAACCCACCAAACAAGTTCCATCTCCCCCCAAAAACAGCCCACTACAAAAACAACCTGAAGCTTCCAGATTGCATGGAATAAATACACTGACAGCATTTACAGCTCTATACTGTCTAAATATAGCTATCCATCCCACAATGAAAAAGAGCAGTAATTTCTAGATTAATGTATGCTAAGCTTTTAAATGCAATGTTAATTACATACAACATGACAAAAATGTTATTCGACTCATTTCAAAGGAAAAGTAGTATCAATAAAAACAAAACAAACTAGGAAATGACAGCAAGTGGTGCAAGAAAATCAGTTCACTACAGAGCAAAACTTTAAGTCCAACTGCAAACAATTCAAATATAAAACCCACAAATCCTAGTATATGCATTCCTTTAGATACAGAAGACTCAGAATCATGCGTCTATCACACACCTATTCTCATCAGATCAATGCACATAAGAACTAGAAAAAAAAATCAGAAGACACATCTTACATTAAGACTACACGCTGTTAGTATGCCAAAAGAAAATCAGCTGCCTCAGAAGGTAGTCAGATTCTTGCAAAGTACCATCATTATGCAAAACACCATCATTATGCAAAGCACAGTGAAACAATACAAAACCTCTACTGAAGCATGTACTGCGTTAAATAAAACAGGACAGTGATTCAGTCCAACTTACACATCTCGAGACTGACTCAAAAGGAAAATAAAACCTAAACCAAAACCTTTACTACAGAGAATATTCAAGATTTTAGCCACCAAATATTTAGCCAGATTCACTTTCCCCACATGCCTTATGGAAAGGACTTCAACAGGTTTACTTAAAAGACTACCTAGTGAGCATTTAAGTTTTAGAAGAATTCCCACATTGTAAAATAACACACCGATGATCACAGAACTTTGGTGATTTCTCATGTTCAACAACTTGCACCAAACCATCAGTTTGCTGCATCACCACATTAAAAGACTGCACACCTGGATGAAGACATTGCAGCGGTTTGACAGATCTTCAGCAAACTTATCCACACGTTGCTCTTTTGATAAGATAGATTCCATTTTTGTCATCCATGAGCTCACAAAAACATAGTATGACTGCATATCTCTGTAGAAGAAAACAAAGAATGCTGCTCACTTATCAAATGAGAACAGTATGTTAAATTCCTGTAAGGGAGGTAAGTTAAGTCTTCAGTCCTTAAAATTATAATTCACCATTTCCAAAAGTATCAGAACCTCATACTCATTTACCTTTTCATTCTCTACAGGCAAGGATTAGTTAGACTGACAATTTTATCTGTACAAGCATACCCCAAAGAGTCAAAATCTTCTGCCTCTCAAGAGAACAATGGCCCTCTTAACAGTGCATATATTACACTTCTTTAAATTAAAACAGTAAGTAAAAGTGCTAGAAAATGCTTTTAAGCACTAGAAAAGTAACCCTACACTGATGTTAATTTTTTCCCCTCCAAGTCTGAATTTTTGTCTTATATATACACACACACATAACTTGTCATTACATCAGTGCCAGACTGAGACTGCTCTTAAGTAACAATTCTCCAGAAGTTCATCTGCTCAGATTACCCTAGTTGTAATTAAATGTTTTATGTAGAGTTCACTTTCAAAACTGCTATTTATTCCATGCTCTGGAATTGTTACACTACAATACTATTTACTGTAGCACTTATGGCAGGAATGTATTCAGGTCATTGATTACAATATAAAAAAAAATCCACCTTAAAGAGCACTCCTATTTAAAACAGCAGTCCAATTATCAAAGGCAGTGCAAGAATTCATAAAAAAAGGCAAGAAAAAGTTAGTGGGAAAATGCAAATCACAGATGCAAAATCTGGAGCTTATTAGAATCTCCTCAAAATTGCATGTCCAAGGAAAGGCACAGAAGCTGGTGAATGGTCTGGAGAACAAGCCTTACGAGGAACGGCTGAGGGAACTGCAGTTGTTTAGTTTGGAGAAAAGAAGGCTCAGGGAGAACCTGGTCTCTTCTCAAAGGTAACAAGCAATAAAACGAGAGAAAATGGTGTCAAGTTGTGCACGGGGAGGTTCAGACTGGATATTGGGAAAAATTTCTTCACCAAAAGGTTTGTCAAGCACTGGAACAGGCTGCCCAAGGAAATGGTGGAGTCACCATCCCTGGAGGTACTTAAAAGATACGTAGAAGTGGTACTTAGGGACATGGCTTAGTGATGGACTTGGCAGTGCCACATTAACAGATAGACTTGATGATCTTAAAGGTCTTTTCCCACCTAAATGAGTCTATGATTCTATGAAATGTCTGCAAATACCTACATCTTTTTTTCAACTTTCTTTAAAGAGCTGCTAGAAATGACTTCTACCACCACCCAAGATCAGAAGCAAAGCAGCAATGCAATTATGCTCCATCCAGGAATTAAACCCCAGGAAAGAATTCAGAGCTCTAGAACCTGCCTGCAGATGGCAGGACATAAATCAGGAAAAGGAGGATTGAAACAGAAATGGGGGGAGTGGAGGGGGGCGTAGTGAAAATAATCTGCCAGAGAATCATATAGGCATGGAATTGCTTTTCCCTCCTTCCCTCCAACCTAGTTCTGCCAGCTTGCATACACGGCTGGAAGACAACCAGCAAAGCTTAAATTTTTACTTCTATCCCTCAGACCACATTTTCCACCTTCTTGGTTTGATCTGCAATGTAAACAGAAGCCTTGGCCCCGTTATCTCCTTACGCAGTGCAGCACACTTGTTCATAAGACTGAAATAATCTTTAAACATACTTTACAAAGAACTTAAAAGAAGGCAGTGAACCTGTAAACTACATGTGGAACACAGAACAAAAGAATCCTTTTCAAATACTGATAATTTCAAAGATCATTAAACAAGCAATTAAAATGGTCATGAAGAAAGAAATGCTTGCAAAGGAAGTCTCATCATCAAGCAGAGGAAAAGTCCTTTGTAAGCCTACTCGTGATTTACCTCCATAAACACGCAGAAAAAGCAAAGCAGTTGAGGTTACTAGACACTCATTTAAATACAAGTAAGTTGAAAATATAGAAATAGAAATAACTGAAAATAGAGTATTCAGAACTGCCGGAAATATTGTTTTTCTGGTGACATAATACACTAGTACACTGAATGAAGAAACACTTGTGTTTATAAATGATTTGCTTAATAACATCATGAAGCAGTATATATGAAACATACTTGGTAAGTGACTGTGCCTTCTGTTGTAGAAAGTTTTCCCTTTGCAGTTTAACTGTATGAATACTTTTCTTGTCCAGAAGTTTGGCAGCAGCTGGTATCTTCTGAATCAGGAAGTTATCAGCAAACCAGATAATGCTAGCAGTTAAGGTGATAGCTGGTACCTGGGAGGGAAAAGGGGGTAATACAAAGTAGCAATAAACATAAGTAACCACAACAATTACTATGTCATCACACATTTCTTACCTCTTTTTCTGAAACATAACACACAGTTTATTTCTGCACAACTAGTTTCTACAAAGTATTAAATTCATGTTAAAAATGTTTCTTCCCTAGGAGTCCGCTAAGGGCTCACAGGAGAGGTTACTACCACTCTCAGTGATCCTAAACACTATTAGAGAATATAATAATTTCTAAATGTTACATGATATGAAAAAGCCCAAATACCCTTTGGTCTTAGAGGTCTTTCAAAATACATGTTTATAGCCAAGGTCAAAACCCACAGTTTTTTCAGTCCACAATAGTCATAAGATTTTTTTTGTCCTCAGTGCCACATTAATCTCCAGAAGCAGCATTAATTTCAAGCTATTTTACTTTGTTGCTAAGTGCGTGCACAGGTTCTAGGCCATCTTTAAAAGAAAATGAGAGGAGGGGGAATTAGAAAAGGTAGAAAAAAAAATAAAATCTTAATTCTGCTTTTTGACTTCTTCTGGTAAATTGTGTATTCTTTCTTTTCCAAAGTCTGTGCTATGCAACTAAGAAATTCCCTCTCCCCCTTAATTATTGACAAAAGAATAAGGTGTTCACCTTTTTACAGACATCCAACAATGACTTGTAAAATTTCTTGTCTACGGTCCGAAAAATCTGAAAATGCAGCACAAAGAGGCCACAGATGCCCACATATTTATCTCTCTGGTCAATTTCTGAAGGTTCACCTGCAGAAATACACTGTTTTATCAAATCTACTCCCAGACAAACAATACAAACAATTTTAGAAACAGTGAAGATGGCAGGAGAAGCAAGAGCTTGCATTACCAAGTTTGGTTTCAACACTTGCAAAAGCTGTGCGAAGAGTGTGAGCAAATTCCTCAGCAAACGTGCTGTTCTTTGACACTGACACTCCACCATTTAGAGAATCAAACTGCTGCTCTATGCAGGCCTAAGCAAAAAGGGAGGTGGAGGAAAAAAGAAAACCATTATATAATGCCATGAATTTTGGACCTTAAAAGAATATTGATTTTGCAAGAGAAAAATAGCAAAGTGATTTAAGATTAAGCTGAAATTCGTGTGAAACTTCATGACATACAGATTTTTAACTATGCTTAAATTTAGTACAGTAACAAAACATTAAAAACCTCTCTTGGATTTAACATTTAAAAAGCAACTTTCACTTCACACTTCCATTATAGGCCATTTTTAAGGAAACCACTTGATGTGCTCATGATAACAAACTGGATGAGTATTTGCATTATTATAGTATGTTACTAACTATCCATTAACTAAACAAGATCATCATGCAAGTTGCCTGTAGTATGTGGTGCATGAACCTGTTGCATAAAACCCCACACCATAGGTAACGGTTTAAAAAAGTTACCAAAACCCAAATAGCAGTCAAAGAAGAGACACACACTTCAGGTTTTCTAAAGGTATTAGAAAAGTCTTCAACAGAGTTGTATTTAAGAATATTTTTTTTCCTGTATTTTTGTTGGGAAGGGGCATTTGCAGGACAGGAAGGGAGACTTCCTGAATGAATATTACATAAATCCTACCCATGTCTCAAACATATAATGAAGTCTTTGTACCAATGCAACATTAGAGAAATAAGTTGAAAAATGGATAGCTGGTAGCAATGTCTTTTAAAAGAATAAACTAAATTATGTTTAATTATTTATCTACAATTTCCCTTTTGGAGGCTTTTACAGAAAAAAAAGCCTTCGTCCCTAAGCCATTTAAGATTTAAAGTAAGAACTGAGCAACAGTCCTATTCTGTGATCAGATACAGCAACATTATTCTCTGCCAACTATGCCACAAATTCCAATTTCAGTAACTCAAATACAGACTTTCCAAAAAAATGGTTTCTTGTATGAACACATTGAAGTTAATTGTATGAAAAAAACATAAACCTTCCCATCTACTCATACAGTTACATGTTTCAGAGGTATACACCACTGAAGTGGTACCGGGTGGCAGCTACCTGTCTTTCATTCTAGGAAAGAGAAAAAATATTTAATAAGAGGTCACACTTCACATATTTTGTAGATAGGTGAGGAGATTTTAACTTGCAGCTAAAATAAAGTGGACCTATGTTATTTAAGCTTGCCAACTATCAACATTTCTGGTGAAAAACAAGCTCCCTGATAATGCACAGTCCTAATACCAAGCTGTCTGCATTTCTTTAATCCTGTAAAAGGAGTAAGCATTAACTGCTACCATTCAAAGCCTGGCACAGCTCTAGCACATAAGAGCAGCAACTAAAGGTCTTACAATAGAGGCTTTTTATTCCCATGCACAGATGCAAGAGCCAAATCCACACATCATTATATCCAGAACAAAACAAAATAAAAACAAACAAGCCATTCTAAACAGAGTGTCACTTTAACGTAATAACGTTCCACTATGTATTGGGGAATATTAATTTCAGTACCTGAAATATCATTCCATCGAGTAACTGGCATTCCAGTTTTAACAGCAGCTTTTCAAAAGGCTTCAGTTTATCTTCTTGAATCCCAAACTTAGAAGGGTTGTGATGGACAGATTTCAGCAGCCTGCAAGGAGTAGGTGTGGAACACGTATATACAATTAGAACATGCTAACAATTTTATCATATCCTGTACTGTTTTGATAATAGATTTAATTGCCCACATTTGTGCCTAGCAGCAACTCCAAAATTAAAATAGAAAACAAAAGCCACTCAGTCTGTATAAGCCATTTGCATTTGAATAACTCCCATTTATTTAGGCTTTCAATAAAACAGTGGTTATCCCACTAATTTAGCAACCTTTATAACTCTTGACTCTTCAGCTATTACTTAAGATATTGTCCTTACTTGAATCTGTACACCCATCCCCATGATCAATATGGATAAGAATAGTTTTAGATCAGTTCTGTATGAAATTAGGTTTCTTACTGAATATATTTGAAACCCCACCAGCTATTACTTTGTCAACATGCCTACCTTGTATTGCAAATATAACATTCAGCACTTTAAAAACTTACTGGTGCTGTAGGACACAGTGGGAGCTTAAGCCCACTCTTCGCTAAGATTTCTGTTAAAATTTTAGGGTTATGAATATCCATGTTCCCACACTGAGTTTCTTGGAACAAAGACTCATAAACATGCTTTTATCTTTCATGCTGTGAGACTACTTGTCACATCTTCAGAAACATACCTCTTATACATGGTCCAGTGATCTTTCAGAGTGGCATGATTGTCAATTATTTCATCCAGAGTGATTAAAACTGTGAGCAATTCCCCCAGGTGCTCATACATTGCCTGGTTTAAAACAAAACAAACAAAAAAAAAAGGAAAATACTGTACTTATTGAAAAGTTTAATGCATTTATGCAAATTCAATAAATTATCAGCCAACAAGACAGCTACAGAGTTAAATCTAAGATTTCTCGGTTCAGTAGCTTAACGATTTAGTATTGCTAGTAGTGACACAAGGAACAAAGTGATGCCTGCACACAAACTAAAGCTCTCTGATCTATTTTGACATTGAAGGTAGGATTTTTAAAACGCACAAAAATGCACACATTTAGGAAGCATGCAAACAGTTTTCCCCTAAGAAAACTAGAATATGACAGACACAGAGATGCCAGGCCTTTCCACATAAAGGCCAGAAAAAGCTGATTATCAAAATAAAACCTTTAAAGGTGATTTCAGGTTGAAAGTTGTACTTGAAACTCACTTTCTTGCTGCTTTTCACAGCATTAATGATCAAGACATACATACACTGACAGAAGCAAAAGGGCTCCACCAAATCATTCCCACCTGAAAATGAACTCCAGATGTCTCTATAATTTTTGGTGCATTCCTGCAAATAAAATAAATATTTTAATGCCTTTTTAATCCTTAGAACAGATCATATTTATCAACTCTGTATCACAGTGTGTTATTTGTTTCTTGGGGTACATTTTTCTTCATTAACATCATAACTTCAGAAAACAAAGAACCTAGGATTAAATCTGATTAAAATTACATGCTCTGTGAAATCTGTGTACTATAATCAAATATCACATTTTTTAATGTACAGCATGTGACTGGTTTAAACCACTGAGTGCATGAAGTGGACATGTATATCAGCTATTCCCAATTCAGTTATGCTGACAGTAGTTTGCCTTGATATACATATATAGGCTTGCAACCCAAAAGTATAAAATCACTTCACATATTTAATCAAGACATGTTCAAGCTACACATCCAGCAGAAAATCTACCCTGTGCTGTAGTATAAAGCAAGAATTAAGACAACAAAACTAAGAACAATGCTATCCTATCTGGTGGGCACAGGGAGGAATCAAGAGCCCTGCATTTATATTCTCCACAGTTTTCAGAGGAGCTAAACCCAACAGCCCTTACTAAGCTCAACTTCAAGTGTTAAAATCATGGTTGTTCTGTGAGGATTATATACCAATATTTAAGCATTTAAAACAGATTGTGGAAATGATCTGATTTTTTTACCTTCTGAAGCTACTTGTATTCACTGTATTAGTCAGTAGAAGGAATCTCTCAAACAGAGCAAAGAAGAAAGAGTAATAATACCTCCTAATCATAGAATATCTTGTACCTCATCTTTTTTTTTTTTCACCAAGAGGGTGATCAGGCATTGGAACAGTCTGCCCAGGGAAGTGGTTGAATCACTGTCCCTGGAAGTGTTCAAAGACCATGTAGATGAGGCCCTCAGTGACACAGTTTAGTAGATGACTTTGCAGCCCTGGGGTAACAGCTGGTCTTGATGATTTTAAAGGTCTTTCCCAACCTAGTTGATTCCATGATAATATAAAAGCACTTTTCTGAAAATAAAACAAACTCACTTCCGTAATGGCTTATGAAGCCCAAACTAGCACAGCAAAGCACTCTCCACATCTGTAGATAACAATATTCCAAAAATGACCATGCCTTAAACAGAACATTATTAATATTTTATATGAATTTCATATTTTATACATTTGTTTATCTACACAGGAATAATGTAGCATTTTAGGGAATAATTACTTGTTGCTTGTATAGAGAACAGCCAACTGATGCACTACATTCACCACCACTTCATAACATCGGGTAACAAAGCAAGACAGCTCCTGAAATACAAAAAAATAAAATGCATCTATATGTATAGACTCCATTCATACACAAGCTGTCATTGCATCCAAAACAATAAAGATGAACCACTGAACTTGCAGCCTAAGGTCCAGCTACATCCCTAATCCAAGTAAGTGGACAGACCTATAGCAGAATGGAAAATATCCTACTGACAATTCCAAAAAAGGATCTGGGACTAAGCTAATAAGCTACCAAACACAAGCTTCCAGTACATCTTGGACTGTTCATATTCCTTGTTCAATTTATCAGGGACAGTAAGAAGCAAGTTAACAGTGCCCAAGTATTTTCAGAAATAATATACTCAATAGCAAAAGCAGTGCTTTTTCCCACTATATTCAAGAGTCAGGCTTCAGGAGCTGGTGACAGACAAATTCAAATTAGAAATTAATACAGAAGCCTGTACCTCCTCTAAGAGTGATAAGCTACAAAAGACCGTTCTCAAAAAAACCACCCAAGACAAGTCAATGTTCCCTGAACAAGAGGATAAACAAATCTGAGTTTTCCCTTAACTACTATAATATTTTTATAAAGGTATTTATAAATATTTCTAAAGGTCTCATTAAAGCAACCTGTAACATTATCAGGGAAAAGTCAGTATGTGATGAGTCTAGCCAGTCAGCACACAGATGGCTTCATAGCAGACAGCCCACACTGGCTAATCAGCCAGGCTGTGTTCCTGCCAGAAGACTGGCTAACAGCTGAATTCTGTCTTCCTCTCCATCAAAAATAGATTTTATTTGGGCTTCCGCCTTCTATTAGTCACCAGTTTTCACAAAACATAAGTGTCATTACCTCTTAAACTTTCAGTGTTCTAAAAAAGCAGCTTAAACAAGAGAACACATTCCAGAGGAATGGATTAATAGACACTTAGAGCATGCTTCCTGGGCAAGGGGCACCAGCTGTCATTTTAAAACTTCCAGGAAATAGTCCAATTTAACAGCACATGCATATTAGCAGCTACATAATAGATGATCTTAAGGTCCTTTCCAACCCTAACCATTCTATGATTCTTATAATAGAACAAGATTATAATTTTGTCATAGTTCTTCAAATACACTGTTTCCTTCAGGATCAAGAGTACTTAACTAGTGTTTCACAGTAATATTTGGATAATTAAGAAGTACTGAGATAACAAATTTGAGGCTATTATATTTAGTTAATCAAGAAACCTTGAACTAAGAAGAGGTAATAAATCAGTAACTGGACACTAGCTCTACAAAAGCAACATTTCACCTCTTATCACCTTAATTCGTATTTTCACACTGCCTTTGGGGGTATGCTTGTAACGCTGACCAGAACAGCATTTTCAGTTCTATGGATATACACTAGTACTGAGTGGATTTAGGAGAACACAACAGCTGAAAAAGAACAAACTCAATAAGGGAAAGTACACACCTGTTAGCTGAGTAACTATCCCTTTGGGGCAATACACTGCATCTCCCTTCTCTCCAAAGTTGCTCAACAATCAGCAAGCCATCATAGCATACATACAAAGTAGGCTCACAAGAAACACTGCTATATTTTTTTCCATAGTGCTTACCCTATACACATCAGCATTCACCCCATAAATAAACATAAACTTGTCCTGCAGAGCAAGTTTGCAATGCAGAAAGCTAACCAGAGAGCCAGTCACTCTGCTCTCAACTTCCACCTGAACAAAGCATCCTGGCATGGGAGTGCGGGGGAAGAAGTCTGGAAAAAAGACAACTGTACAGTAGCCTTATTTCAGAATCACTAAAAAGTCTCAAACATATGCTCAGAAAGAAACAAAGGATGAAAGATGAAAATGATAAAGTTGATGGGACAAAAAGCTTGGAAAATGGGAAACAAACTTCCAAGATACCCTAACAACTAACTGCACTTGAGCATGGTAAAAGAGGTTGAGAATCAACTTCCTATAGCATTCAACCTGTTATGACTCAGTAAATGACTATTGCCATGCTACTTTACTATACTGCAAGAACAGGAATTTTAACCTTTGTTAAACTAGAATTTGTTTAAACATTCTGGAGGCTTCCTATATAGTGTCAACTTCAATGCAGATATTTCATTATGAGCAATATTGCATAAAAACAAACATTTTTGGGAACAGTCATTTAAGCTATACTAAGACCGAAAAAAAAAAAAATTCCATAATAGACTGAAACCCAAGAGCACAGGAAATCCTCATAAGAAACACAGATCCTGTTTTCATGCAAAGAACCCTGATAACAACCAAACTGTATAAGAAACGAATGTTGTTCCCTGACGGTTTGAGTCAGGCATAAGCAATTTTTTTCCAGGTACATATTTTAGCTTTGCTTTCTTCTATCATCATGATTTATAAACAATTAATCCATTCCCAATGTCCAAAACAACTAAAACTTCTTAGTTAAAACCACAAAAAAAATAGGCATCTTTACTATCAAAGGAAACAACCTCAATTCAGGTAAAACATAGTAACATATCAAATGACTGCAATGCCTTTCAGCAAGATGCAAGCAGGAAACTGCAGTCTGTTAAATCTACTTTGCAAGTAAAATTATAATTGCTGTCCAAAAAAAATTAAATAAATAAATAAATAAATAAAAACATACTCTACCTGCAAGAAAGAAACAAATCTTCCCATCTGTATTTGGCAATCTCCCTCCACCATGCTGGAATCTGTGGCTTAAAAGACAAACATTTGTCACTGCTTTCAAAAGCCTGTATTATATCTTTTAAATTAACATTGAAGCTTTCGCTGCAAGCCATTTGTCTGTCATACAAGTGGAGAGTACTACTGTGAGCATACTGATGGAACCTTAAAAGCTTTTAATTTTGCTCTCCTAGGCTGGGCTTTTTTGAAGTTTCTTTCTCATTAAAAATTACAGTTTGTAAATTAGATACAAAGCAGGAAAAAAAGTCTCCATCACACCTGAAAGAAAATAAAGAATAAGAAACAATTCTTTAAAGGCATATATTGTATCCAACTTCATATAAAAGATTCCATTTTAAAAAGTTTGTATGAAAGCAGTAGGTATTTATGTTATGAGGAACATCCACTAGTAATTATTTACTATCCAACTAACTTTTCAAAGTTTCTGGATTAGTCCTAGTCACTCCATGGACAAGATGAAAAAAACAAATGTTTCTTTATACAGAAGAAAAAGGTCAGAACAGTATTTGTTTAATTTCCAGCCATCATTGAGCCACTAACTTTGCCAGCTGTTTTAAGTAAGCAGGCTCGCTGTTATCAAAGCAGATGCTACAAGGGGGGATATGGAAGTGGAGAATCTAATTTCAGCATCCCTGCCTAACTCACAGAAGGCTGACCTCTCAGTTCCTGCCATTCTCAAGCATTCCCTGCAGAACACCCATCAGGAACAAACTGGTGCTGCAATATGTTAATCTGTAACAGTCTGATTTTTTTCATGCTAGAAACACTGAAAAGCTTTCAGAGATTCCCTAGAGACATGCTGCCAAAAATCATACTTTAAGATATTTGAAACTTTGCCTAATAAGAAGAATCTAATAAAGAAAAAAAAAATAAAGGTAAAACAACAAACCAACAAAACCCGCACTTCTTCACATTCCTTAACTGAACCAGAACAGTCATATAGCACTTAAAACACTGATAAACAGTCCCTAGTCAACGATTTCACACTCCCCAGCACTTCTGGCACAGTCAAAGCTCTTGAAAAGTTTTTAAAAAGCCCTTTTATAAGACTGCTATGAGAAGTTTCTAAAACAGAAAACAAAGTTAGGTGATATGTCTTTAAAACAACTCAATATATTCAGTCGTCAGGACCAGACTGGCATTCACAGACCAGCATCCTTTAAGGTAGAAGATTAAGACCAAGCCTTTGGATGAGTTACCAGTTTAACTTCAAGGCAAAAAGCAGCTTTCACCTAAAGGTCGGTCTCATGATTTGTCAACTGAATTGACTTATAGTCAGTATTCTATTATGTCATGGTTTGAACAGTAATATGAGTGATATTACCTGCACTTGAAAAGCAGGTGATATTAACACACTACAACTTCTCGTGGAACAACTATAATTACACAGTCCAAGTTACTTCTCAATGGCTTCATTGTTTTATTATAATCAAATTAAAGACTTACTGTTTTATTATAACCAATGTAAAAATCTAGTCCCAGTAAGAAATAAGTTAGTTTAGGATGTGTTTATATGTGAAAAACTGGTTTTCAATGCCATACTTTGAAAAAACAGGAGCTACAGTATATAAGTGGTATATTATACATTTAATACAACCTTAACAGCCTACACTCCCTATTTCTCATGTAAATAAGGCTGCCATAAAATCTCTTTTAATGCAGGAACACTCACTGCAAGTAACAGGACTTTATAGATAAATGTTACTGTCATCTTAAGCTAACTCAGGACAGTGAAAAGACTCTAGCATACATCCCTATAACTTTAAAGTCTGTTACTCAGTGTCCATCAGTCAAAGAAACAGAGAAAGCATGTATCCATATTATAAAATTATACTTATTGTAGAACTGAATATAATCTGAAGCAATAATAAAACTACAAACTTTTACTTTAAAGGGAGCTACTTACCTCCTTCTCCATAAAACAAGAGGCCATTATAAAATTTAGTTTCTGCCTAACAACAAAAGCAGAAATTTGTTTTTAATAAATACAATATATGTAATCATACTACAAAAATTATTTAGACATCATATCTTGTTTCTTTACTGCTAAAGAATAAATTTATACATCAGCTTGCCAATCTGCAAACATTTTCATACAAACACTGATAAAAGACAGTTGAATTTACCTCATATTTTAACTTCTTGATTTCACAGCAGAGAGCAGCATACACAGTTATTACTTTGTTTAGAACCTAGACTCAAAGAGGGAGGAAGGAGGAAAACACACAGATTACATATAAATCCACTTTTAGAAGGCTTGGTTTTAACTAGAAAACTCTTACTTATTTTTTCTTTTAGGCATCAAGCTCTTACCTTGTTTTCTGTCTTTATGAGCTCTAGGAGGGAGGACTGTTCATATGGCAAAAGCTAAAATTAAAAAACAAAACCAAACAACTTCAGAAAATATTGGCCAAAAATACATTTATCCAACTAGGTACGTATTCCCTCCTTCCCCAGTTTAATCTCAGTAACAAGAGAGCAATAACTGCAGGTTACAGGCAGCCTATGCTGCAGAAAATGTTCTCCACTCACATTTACATAGAAATACCTTTCTTTTTGCTCTAGGCAGAAAGGCAAATAACTAGACACACTATATAACATTTACAACAATTTACTTATAAAACTTGGAACGCAAAAGCATGGTCATTATGGAGTATGTAGGAAAAAAACAGCTCAGGAAACCCAAAACATTAATTAAAAATCCCAAATGCAAGAAACAGGATGCAAAACATATAGCTGTATGCAGGCACTGGCATTTTGTACTGAACTCAGCCACGATATTGATTAGTTCATGTACATCCAGCACTTTGGTGCCCCACAGAGTTTATTCAAACCATTCAGGCAGATGATTGCTTAAGACTACATCTTCAGAACAGACAAGTTTCATATAGTAACAAAAGTGTTTTTAAATTATATCTGCAAATTCAGCAAAAATAAAAAAAAAACACAATGCTTTGCAGAGAACTTATGACCAAGGAAATAGCTACCTCTGGAGGACAGAAAACACTGTGCCAAGGCCATTAAGTCACAACACAACTACAAATACACACAGAGTTCATTCTGCAGTTATACAACTATTAGTGAGCTCTTCTGGAAACCTAGCCCCAGAGGGAAGAGGTTTGCTGGACTTGGCCTTCCCAATACATGAAGAACTACAAATTCATTTAAATTCGACTAGTAACCAAAACACTGCAAATGAATAATGTGAAACCATCTTCTCTTATGATTGCACCAATTTATTAACTGCTTGATAATTAAAATAGTATTGGATAGGTTTCTCAAACACAAATGTCAAAATTTTAATAGCACAAATGCATGAACCTTTTAAATCTCAGGTTTTGAAGGGAAGGAGAAAGTAGGGAAATAACAGTTGCAATGCATATTAAATATATGAAGACCTTTAATGCAATGGGATCAAGGCTGAAGTCCCAAACATCTCCAACAGAGTCATCCAAAGCATCTTCAATTCTCTTCAGCTGAGATGTATATTCCTCAAGAAATTTTCCATAATTCTTCAACTGCACTTCAGCATGAATTTCTGAGAATTGATAACATTTGTACAATTTTATAGACTGTTAACTAAACTACAATCTCAATTTCTTTAGAAATATTTAATCGGATGCTATTTAGCGCTAGTACTGCATTCCTCATTTTGCTGCAGCACTCTTCCTTAACACCATCACATCTTTAATACAAAGTTATTATTTGTTTAAAAACAATCCTACAACTTAGTGTTGGTTTGAAAGAAATCCAAATAGTACTTAAAGAATATCAGTCATCAAAGTGGTTTGCAGAAGTTTTTAAATGTACATTCTTTCAAGCTATGATCTTAACAAACCACAACAGATCTTAACAAACCTTAACACTCACATCAAGATGCTGAGCAAAGAAACAACTGTGGAAACCATAACACACTGGCTGAAACAGTACATATACAATTATATTAGAACTTTGAGGTAATGGGTCTAAACAGTTCACCCTGAGTAGCAGATGAATCAGTAGCAATGCTCCTTTCACTCACTCTCTGGTACCTCTCAGTAAGATACCTGGGCATCAGATGGAAGTTTACAGCTTTTAATTATTTCTCCCCCTTTCAAATTCACCATCTTCAAACAGAACTTCTCTTCTGCTTAACACCTGGACATTGATATGCACAGCTGTTCTGCTAATGTTAGGGGCAAGTAGGTTCAAAAGGTAACATTCAGTTGGTCAAACACCAAGAACAAGATTAGCAAATTACGTCTAAATACAATTGGTCCACAGAAGTTTCATTCACTCTATCCTGATCTTTTTTCTTCCCACATTAAGATACACTCCCCTTCTCCCCAAATCATACATAGTTACTGACTTAGTTGCATAATTTGAACTACAGAGTGTATGAGTACCGCTCAAGGTTCTGCGCTCAGTTGGGAAGTACAATCCTTTTTCACATAAAGACTAAAGCGTCTTCCCCATAATTAGGTAACAAATCTAATAGCTCACAGTCTTCTGCTATTTGCTGTAAAAGTTAGAGAATGTAAATCACCTGAACAACTGAACTGTTTCCAAACAAGAATTCTACTCTCATATAGCTCTTTTCAATTTCAGCAAGTAGGCTGCTCTAGAAAGTTAAGAAAACATATTCTTCTATTCTGTATGTTTAACCTCTTACTCATCCACATTGTCAATAACTGAGCAAATGGTAGTGGATGACTACTTCAGTGGGAGAGCACTGCTGAATCAATTATCAGACATTTTTTGGAGAAAAGAATATTTGACTGAGACACTGCACAGGGCATTAGGGGAAGAACGAATAAGGACAAATTAGTAAGGAAAAGATGAGAAGGACCATGCACAAGAAGGTTGAGACTTGGAAGGAGAAATGACTGCAGTGAAGTCAGGAATTAATTCTAAGCTACTACTATGAAGCCGGCAGGAATGCCAGATGTAAGGGCATATGGACTGCAAAGCCTATCCAAGAAGCACAGTAAACTCTCCTACACTAAGTTCTGCACTAGTGCCATTGGGTTCTACCTGTACGTGCAGCCTAGACAGTGCACAGGCACTGTCAAAATAAGGCTGAATTCCTTGTAAACAGATAGGAGCCAAGCAAACAAAAAGCTCTCCATCAGCAGTATGCACTCCAGACATGTGGCCCTTGAACTGTATCATCATATTATTCTATTCCATCAAATCCATCTCATCTTTCAGGTTCCTTCCAGTGCATTTTCTGGATGCTCTGCTGCACAAAACCAGTCAAACACCGATGGAGGCAGAGCCCTGCAGAACAGTTTACCTAGCCACCACGTCAGCTTCAGTACTTTACTGCTAGAAAATCTGGAGTACAAAGACCTACTATAGAGATATGGTGAGGTACTCCCCCAGTTCACTTTTCCTCCCTTTGCACAAAAGACAAATTAAGCACAGAAACTGGCAGATATTGGGGCTTTATAGGAAGAACAAAAAAATCTCCCAAGTCATACAAGAGTATGAAATTGACACTGCTGTTCAAAGCAATTCCCTATGAAACAGGCAGCATTTCTCAAACAAAAATCTCACAGCAGCACTCTGCTGGAGAGTCACCAACTGTCACCTTTCCAGCAGCCATATGATGGATTTTGAGCAACAGTAATAGTTATGTTGAGCTATATTAAATATTTCCAAATACTTATCTATTGATAGCCATCAATTTACCACCTTGTACTAATCATATGTAAAATAAGAGGTGTGAATAGCTTCTCACTATTTTAGAGACAAGAGAGTGAAAGGTATTAGCTAGCCAGAGATAGGTGGGGTTGAACTGACAAAAAATGACTTGGAGATGGAGGGAAGCTTTTTAAGATGCAGCAAAAAAAATCCTAAACAAACTGGCTCACACGGAGAAAGAAAAAGAAATCACAGAAAGCAGTTGTTTTCTTTTTCTTCAGAGCAGCATACATACTACTTCATAAGGTACAATCTGTTTACAATAAAGTTTGATTTAGTTTCTCCTCAGGTGCTAAACTGAAAGCATTACAGTTAGAAGAACGCAAGAGATCTACTCAGTAGTACAGCTCCATCAGCTTATCTTTCCATAAAATCAGTAATATTCAATGGACTTACTGCCACAGAAGGATTTGCAAGTACATTATCCATAAATATCTAGGACAGAGATGCAACAAGACAGACTTACTTACTATCTTGTGCCCACAGTTGAGAACATTATAATTGCTAAATCTTAATGATATAAAGTGAAAGTAGGCAACAACAAAACAAGTTTTCAAGTCACAGGATTTTTCTTTGGCTTTCCTCTAGGAGATTTTGTGTGCTGCTCTCAGTGGAAGATCAGCCTGTTTGTTCACCGTCAAGATGGTGCTAACAGAGCGTATTATATCATGCAAAGTTCTCATAGCTGCACTTTGTCACAGCCAAACTGGTGGCAATGTGGTATTTTGAGTAAAAGCTACATTTGCCACCCTGCAGCTAGAGAACTGGCAAAAACCTCAGCTCAGGCCAGGTTCAGTTTCTACTGAAATCCTGATCAAATGAATGCGGCACAAACAGCATCATCCCTTAGGATAACATTCTACGTGAAACAGTTGGTCCATGAGTGACATATTTTTCACAGCAACACCTGGTGTATTAATTTGGCTCCGTTCAATTTACAGTGTGCTTTACGGCGTGACAACCATGCACGTTCCACGTTTAAAAACTAGGTCACCTCCACGAGCTGAGAAAAACGTGGATTTTTACGGGCACACGAACCCACTGTCAATGACTTTAGCATCTCAAGGTCTTACTTAATTTTAAAGGTGAAACCGCAAGTGACCACCCAACTCCATACCAGAAAGCCTTCACCAACAGAAGCTGCATACAACTAATTCACCCCGACGTGACTTCTCCAGTAAACCGAAGAAGCAACTGCACAAATCGGTGAGCCAGGAGATACAATCGGGAAGGAAAGAAACCGCATCCCTACGGCAAGCATCCGTTCCTCCTGCCCGCTTCGTGAAAGGAAAGAAAGTCACGGAAGACTGCCCGCCCGCTCCCTGCCGCGCTAGTGGCACTGGAGGCGACTCCCCTAAGGGAGTGAAGGATGAAGGGCTGGGAAAGCCACCCTCTCACCCTCAACAACCCCAGACAACTACAGAGAGCGCGAAAGGAGGAAAAAGGGTCACCGTCACAGCCCACCCCGCAGGCCTAACCGGAGGAGGAGGAAGGACCGAGGGAAGGGGACGCGGCGAGCGCCCAGCTCCCCTCACCGGGCACGGTCCGTAGGGAGAGCTGAGGAGGGTGACCTCGCTCAGCTCTCAAGCCCGCTTTCTTCTTCCCTCCGTCCCTTCCTTCCTCCCACTGTTCCCACCGGGAATACAGCGACGTGAGGTGCCGACAGAGGTGAGGGGCTGCGAGGGGGCTCAGCCCGCGCCTCCCCACCCCCCGTGGCGTTACCGCCGCAGCCCCCAGTGCCGGCCCCTCCCGCTCCGCGGTCCGCCCGCGCTCACTCTGCGAGCCGTCATCGAGGCGGTCGAACTCCCAGTCCGGGGAGAGGGTCTCCAGCGCCATCGCGCCCGCACCCCCCTGACTCAGGCGCACGAGACTTCCTGCCCCGCTTCCGCACCGCCCGCTGGGAAATGGAGGCGGACGGGAAAGCGGGAGAGGCGGGGTTGGACTCCAGGCGGGGCGGGCGGCAGCGCCCCCTGGAGGACAGCCGCTGCCACACCGCCGCCCTCCCCGGCGGCCCCCAGCCGGTGCCGTGTGCCCCGCCCCTCACGGCTCCCTCACGGCTCCCTCACGGCTCCCTCACGGCTCCCTCACGGCTCGGAGGGCCGGTGCCGGCAAGTGCCTGCCCCACGGCGGAGGTCAGGGGTATTAGAGCAGAGAAAGAGAGAGGGGGAGGCAGGTGGCCCCACGGTGCAGGAAGAGAGCGGTGATGCTGCCGAGGTTCCTGCGGAGCAGGCGGCGGCGTGTCAGAGGTGCGGTGGGGCAGGGGAGTCCTCCACACTTTCCTCTGATTCCGCTGCCCTACTCAGCTTGGGATCGGGGGATCCGAGGAATCGGGGTTTTGTTGGCTTTTTCCCCTGGTGAGCAGGGCCCCCAGCCCGTGTTCCACCCCGCAGTCACGTTGTTCTTCCCAGTGAAGTCGGTAGCGTGACACCCTCCCAGCGCTTCCCCGTTCTCATGCGGGAGGAAGGAAGCGGTGGGAGGAACTGTGGCAGCTCTGAGGGAGGGTCTGGAGCTCCGAGACAGCTGCACGGGGTGACTGCTGCATCGGTACCGTCTAATCTCCTCCCTGTCATTTGCGATCATCTATCTCCCTGTCGTTTGTTGTCACGCAGAGCCATGAGGTACTTACCTGCAGGCGGTCAATCACTGCTTCTTCATTTTTATTTCAGGGCCCGGGTGGGTATAATATCAGAAAATAAAAATAAAAGTACTTTGGATAGCAGGACAAGCAGCCGTTCAGGGCCATTAAAATGACCGCAGCAATTACATTACCTCAGCAGAATGTGTAGCACCAGCATAAAAGGAAATGGCTTCAAAAGCAGCGTCACTGGGAGCATTAGCGATGTCAGTGGGGAAGGAGCGACAAAAATAGCAACTCTGATGAGAGATGTATCAGTAAGTGCAGGATCATCCATAAAAGCGAACTCTATAATGCAGCAGGTCTGAAAATATCACCTAATGTAGTTGTTTTCTGATTAAAATTAATCCATCCTTTGGAATCTATTGATTTTTAAAGTTTCTAGGGAAGAAAGATCAGTTGGTAGATGTATTGTTGATGAGTTTTTACCTACTTCAAGTGCATTCTAGAAGACCGACCTGAGTCTGGGAAAGAAGAGGTCAAATTTAGTTTTGTGTGAAACAACATAAACAATGTTTGGAATAACTCTTTTTTGTTTGTTTGGGGTTTTTTTGTTGTTTAAGGGAGTAAACTTTGCCAAGTAACCATAATGTAAATATGTCTCCTCTACTCATTTTCTTCTGTGCAAATTTAAGATGTTCATAATGGGGTTTCTAAGTCCTTAGAAGTTTAATTGTGCAGGACATTGACAGCTGGCAGTGAACGCAAGTGTTCCTAGGGAGATAAACTGTATTACACAAAATGAAACTACAGTTTATGCTAGGCTGCTTTCTGTCTGCAGCCTTGCAGAGGCAGCTTTTATTGAGCTGCTATACATTTATTCAAAGCCAAGATGTGTAAGCAAAACAAGGCAATAGAAAACTTTTCTCCACAAACCATAGATGCTTTCTTTGAAGCAAATACTGTTTCTTTCAGCTATGGAAGACTGCACATAAACAGAGGCTTTCAGAGTGCTTAAAAAGTAATCACCAGGCTGTTTGCTGCCTGTCTCAGAAAAACATGTCCTTGAATTCTGCCAGATGGTACAACAGAGAAACCTGTAGAACTGGCACTTGGTAGGGCCCTCCCTTCCACACATCTGAACTGAATTTGTAAAGAGTGAAATACTGTAGGGCTGGTTATCACAACGTTGTGAGACTGTCAAAACTGCATGCAAGGTAATCCAAATGGTTGGTCTATACTATGGCCACACCAGAGTGCACTGTGAGCCCCACAGCAAAAGCTGATGTAACCTTTATGCTGAATATGGAAAAAGAATATTATTGTAAAAGAAAGCGTATTGAAATAGTGCTATTTTTAAAAATGGAGCAGAAGGCTCTGTAACTGAAAAAAAAAATAAAAAGCACAATTAGACTCAAGTAAGTACACCAGTTAAATTTTGTGCTGCCATCCACGACGCAGTTGTTTAACGACTTCTTACTGGGTTTTCCTTTGGCTCAGTAGGTGGCAGTGTTACGTTCCTTACACTGAAGTTATTTAGGTCAATTCTAGATGCTGCTAGAATTTCTGTCTTTCGAAAATCTGATTTAGACTTCATCTTGAAGCTGACTGTTCTAGTGACAGCAAGACTAGCTCAGTTTTGATTGATTAGTTTTCTGTGCTATCTAGTCAGTGAATGGTTTTATACTGTTTGTTCATGTGAAATTATTTATATAAGCACCATTTCTGAAAGTTGAGTGACATGTGGTACCAGAAAGCTTTTATTTGGTACAGGTTTATGGAATTGTTAATATTGGTCAATTATCTGTTAGTATTGTCAGATAATACAGTGGTCAAAAAAGTCTTTAGATTTTAGGACAGTGATTTTGGTAAGATGAATTTTACTAAAGACAGGCATAGTTGAGAAAACAATATTTTTTGACCAGACCAAAATGATCATGAAAGTAAAATTTCATATTGGACTTTCACATGAACTGAGTGAAGTGTGAACATAAATATCTTCCAGCCAAAATTACTTGTTAAGCTTGAGTACTAGAAAGGGTAAGTAAGAGAATGAAGCATAGTATAATATAGTAGCATTAATATGGTACCATGAGCATTTTGTTTATAGAGTTGTTAAGTACATATGGATTCGTAAATCAAGTGGGGTTTGACTCCATGAGTTACTAAAAATCTTCTTTCTTTTGAAATTATCCCAGTTGGAAATATTCAACATTGGAAAGTACAGTTACCTGGTATTTTTGCACAGTATTTTTATGATTGAAAGCTTATTGAAAACTTATATAGCATTCAAACAGGAGCCCTTTTATTAAAACAAATAAATGAAAACCAGAAAAACCCAAACTAATCAAACAAAAACAACAACAAGAAAACCCAGCCAAACTGGTGAAAAGCATCCAGAGCAAAAGTTGCTTCTTGTGTATACAGGCAAAGTTCCACCAAGACTAATAAAATTGTAGTTACTTATAATAGAAAGAATTTGGCTTGCTGGATCTGCAGGAAACTATGCTGTACATTCCTAATCTGTGGAACATTTAATACTCAGCTCTCTGAATATTTTAAATAAAATAAAGTTCTTACTCAAAGTTTTTGTGGCAAAATTCCCCAAAAGGATTTACTCTCTGAGATACGCTTTTAACAACTCTGTTGCACAAAAATAATGGCAACTTTGGCAGAAGTAGCTTCAGTTCTATTGTATGGGATTTGAGATGTTTTCATTTATGCATATGAGTGAGGCATCTGCACATGATAATTCTTTATACTGGTTAACTTGGTAAAATAATTCCCTTTCCTTATCAGATATATGCCTCCTTTTGGTTACACTGGAAAAATTAGATGTTATGCATAAGGTTTTAAATAGGTGTCTAGATGGTAGAAAAATCCATATGAGTAGATTTTGAAAGCCTTACTGTTATGTGGGTGTCTGGCCTGAAATGAAGTCAAGACCCAGTGGAAAAAAAAAGCAATAAGAAAAAAGTTTTAAATACAAATGTTGCAGAAATGAGTCAAGAAATAACTTTCCCATTAAACCTTTCTGCAGCAAGTGGACAAATGTGAAAAGTTTCTGTGTATAAAAATTGAGTTGAAACTTGCCATGCAATTAATATAGTTAGGGAATAACCAGTACAAAGTCTTACTTTATGTTTTTTTAATTACTCAGTATTTAAAACTGGGTGTACTCCTCAGGAATTTGAGTCTGAACTATGACCAAGTCTTTATTAATTACGAAAAACCCCATCAAGGCTGATTTCCAATGTCAAAAAGCCTATGCAGAGCTAATGTAGTTGATTATTGAATCCCAGAGCATGATTTTCAAAAGACAGCAAATCCTGGAAGATTCTGAGCGGTTTCTCAATCTCTTCGGTATGTGCACATACCCAGAGTCCTGTGGAACACAGCCTTCCCTAAAGATCTTGCCAAGTCGTGATGATATTTTCAAAGACACTGAGTAACTTCTGCTTCACAGAAATCAACTATGATTTATAATGTTCAGATGGATTAGGTTATTTTATATTCGTTCTGTACATTTCTGCACATACAAACACATTTTGCTTTGTAAGCATGCTATTGAATGAGCATGGTTAGCTCCTGAATAGGTTTTGTATACATAATCCCCTATATGTATTTGCGACTTGCTGACATACATCTCTGGAAAATTAGAGAACAGAAAGGGGGAAGCCCATGCTGGAAAGTTTACTACAGATAACTGAGGGTTTTTTCAAAGCTGAACTTTGGCTTTAAGAAAGAAGGGCCAGAACTGGAATTAAAAAAAGCAAGAGGGAAAGGTTAATGTATAAAATGCGCTCTAAACCAATTGCATAAATTTACACTGACTCCACTGGAGCCAGGATTTCTCTCCAGACTGACAAGAAATACTGCTAATCTGGGAAGTACTTTTCTTACTGGCATACATAAATCAGTGGGGATACTTTGTGTCGATTTTCCCAAACAACATAAAGCCTGGAAACATTGTAACAATATTGTAACAACATTAAACAGCATTGTAACAACATTAAACAGCATTGTAACCATTGCCATGGTTTACACTGATGTTGGAGTTTACTATGTCACACAAGATCTATTGCTCACTCTCAGATGGGCAGGCCAACCTAATCCTTCTCTGGATGACAAAGAACTTATTATTTGAATTGACTGTAATTGTTTACAGACATCCTTGAAATTCTAAGAAGCCAATTTGTTAAGTGGTTGTTAAAACCCATGCAATTTGAGTTCAAACTAGATGGTCTTTAGGGTCCAACCCACGCCATTCTATGGTTCTATGATGATCATAAGGAACAAGCTGGTGGCATGTAGACACCATTCTCACATGTGATTTATCACACCCTTACCCCTGTTAGTCTCCCTTCCCCTCTCATTACTATGAAATCTGAAGTAAAGCCTACATCTAATTCCCCAGCTCTTTTTTATGCTGTGATTCTGCTGACAAATGACACCCTCTCTTGTGTTTTTTCCCTTTTGTCGCTTAACATTTTTAATAGTCTCTGAAGTAAATGGAGATATATTATTGTCTCAATAGGTTTGGATTTTTTTTTTGAGAGGAAGGTATGCAAAGTAATTAAAATTTTAATCATCTTACCATGTGCATTGTTGTATTGTCTCTGTTGTGTGTGTGTAACAGAGAGCCAGAAGTCATTACAAACTGTTTACTAGGAAACCTAGGGTTTTTGACATAAGCCTGTGTGTCACTGGTCACATGCCAAGTACGTGGTATTCTAGCCCAAGAGGATATTGGATCATGAGCCAAGATTTGAAGTTTCATGATTCAATGCTTGAATCTGGCTCCAAAGTTTGCAGTATAGGACCATTTCAATGCTAGCTTTTGTAGTAGAAGCTGTTTGCACTCTATCATATGGAATTTGTGCAGCTTCCATCAAGTCATAGGAAGACTATAAGTACATTGAGTCCTCCTACCAGCTGAGGTAGTGAGATACCTGCTTTAGTGAGGGCTGGATGTCTCTACTTTTTATTTGAACACACAGTGTGTTTAGCCAGTTGCATGACTGTGTTGTACATGCATGTGTATAGTTCCTGTATTGCTACAACATGACCTATCAAACTGCAATTATTAATCTTTCTTTAAAAAATATGCTAATTCAAAAAGAAGATTAACAGGCATTTCAGACAACAGTGCATGTAGTAGTTAAATTACGCAATTTAGTCCAATGAAACTATGAGTTTTAACATTTTGATTGTACAATTTAAAGAGAGAGTATTTTTAAAAAATAGTTTCAACAATGAAATTTGATAGATCTTATGTGAGATAATTAGAAGATATGAAGTCACATACCCATAGAAGCAGCCAGTAACAAAAGAATACATGCTACTTTTTAAATAATCCACAAAGCAAAATCTTTAAGCTTTCATACTGAAAATCTGGCATTACTGTACACCACTCATTTCAAAAGCATAGTACCACAGGTACTACAGAAGGAACACTTGTATAAATATATTGTCCCCTCTTGTCAAAGGGACTTTTTGATGAATTCTACTAGTTTAATTTTTAATGCCTCAGAGTAAAGAAACTCACAAATTCCTTTGGTTGACATTTCCATCATCTAAATCATATACTCCAAACAATGGCACCATTAGAAGAATCTTCACTGAAGTGGGCCAAGCACTCCCCTAGTTTTTTCACCCCACAGAGAGGGAATTACTGACTAGTGATTTTCCCTGTTGAGTTTTCATTGCAAAACAAAGTCCAGAGGTTTATTTTAATTAAAAAGTTTTATTATGCTTCCTGTTGATTCTGCTCAACGCCACAGACACTTCTGAGACTGTCAAGAGCTTTGAATAAAAGGCAGGATACAGTTTTGCTACACAGGAGTAAATCAGGGAATTAATTACTTTATGAGAGTCCTACTGCAAGCCCTTGTGTAATTTTACTCACGGGGATACTGTGTAGCACCAATCTGACCTCCTTTGGGACTGGCAGTTTGCCTCTTGCAGCACCTCTTCTTTCCAAGTCCCCAGTTCTCCAGCAGTGCTTTTCCTTCAGCAATGCTCTTCCTCCAGATACAGCCGAGCATTCAAAGTGCCCTGAAGAGGGTGGGGCCTTGCAGTTAAATCCTGAGGATTACGGTTGCAGGTTTTTTGCAGGAAAGCAACATAAAAGGGCAGTGAGAAATGGATGTTTGCAAGTGCTAGGGAGGACTTTGCTGTACTTTATACTACAAGCAACACCTCTGCAGGTTATAAATTTGGCTGATGGGTTGCCTCTGACCTATCTGATGTGCTTCACAACTCAGCTGTAGGAAAAAATTCTCTATTTTCTTGTCAGCAACAAAGTTCTTGCCACTCTTATCCATGCTTGCTGTTTATGATCAAGTGCTGCTAGGGTTTAAACCTGACCCAATTTACAGTGATGTTTACACTACTGCCCTGCTCTCAGCTTTCTGTTGTGCTGTTCATACTGCTTTGGGAGTCATTTTCATTTGCCTTTCAATTGTATTTTTAGCACTTGAATTCGTATTTTCAAGACCTTTCCTATAGCTCTGACAAGAAGATTTTGTTGGGACTTTAGAAAAATATTGAAGTTTAAACGTTCATGTTAACAGACGATCTCAAATGTTGGAAGATTTTCTATCATTATTAAGTAGACTGAGCTGCTTTAAAAATACCTAGTGATGTTGGCAATATGGATTTTCACGAAGTCATTAATACATGTGTTAACCTCATTACTGGCGTTTTTGGCATGCAATAAACTGAAAAATCAGGTCTATAATCTACACGATTCTTTGCACAGAAGATTCACATCAGTGTCTCCCCGACCTCCCGGGTAGAGGGGACGAAGCCGGGGACCATCTCTCCTCCGAGCACGTGGCGGCCCCGGTGGAAGGGTAATGCTGGGTATCATTCAAACCCCAGCCCTCGGCCCACGAAGCGCTGTCCAGGTGCCCATAGGCCGTGTCCTCCGGCCCTGTGGGCAGTCTCTCCCCCGGCTCCCCACCACCTCCCCGGGGCTGCACGGTGCCTGCACCTCCCCGCCGCTCCCCTGGCTCCCGGGCCGGAGCAGGTCCCGCCGTGCAGCCTCCGGGGCGGGGGGGGCAGCGGGAGCGGCAGGTGCGGAGCTCCCGCCCTCCACCCGCCGCGCAGGTCGCCGCGGGCCCTGGCGGTGGCGCTCGTCGCGGATGCAGGCCCTGGCGGGGCGCCAGCATCATCGTCGCGGGTTGCATCAGACGAGGCGCTCCGCTGCCGCCGCTGGTGCCGGACAGCCGAGGGAGCTCGGGGCCTTGCCGTACTCCGCAAGATGCTGCGAACAGCCCCCCGGCTGCTGCGGACGATCTGCACCACTGCCGCGGTGAGTGGCGAGGGGCGGGCAGCAGAGATGTGTCCCCCTCCCATCGTGCCGTGCCGTGCCTTAGTAGGGAGCGAACGGCGGGGGTTGCTCCTCGGCGTGACGCCCCGCCCGGCGGGCAACCAGGAGCCAAGCATAGAGGGAAAAAAGTAGCGAGAGGTGGCATTTCTCAGGATGTGATGCGTATTGTCTCTGCAGGGGTTTTAACAGAGCGTGTACAGCGCGGGAAGGTCAGAAGGGCTCCAGAGGGGGCTTGGTTTGGGCTCAAAAGCAGCATCTTGGCCGGCTGGTCTGCAGCGGGATCGCAGCCATCATCTGGGAGCTGCATCTTGCAGGGATGTGCCTCGAAGCTGCGGGGAACGGGCAGCTGTGATAAGTCCCAGTAGTCCTGTGTTGAGAACAACGTAAATGTGGCTGTTCGCTGCCTCCCTCACGCTGGATTTGTCCAGTGAGAAGCTGAAGGTTGATTTCTCAGTTAGAAAGGGCCATGTCCATTCCCAGTGCCGGAAAGAAGCCTATGCTTTGGTCTGGGGAGCATGTTTAGTTTGTGACCTTCTCATCGCCAGTTCCTAGTTCCGGGACGGTGGTGGGTTGCTCGGGTTGAAGTTGATGGTCTTAATTCCTCCGCACTCCGTGGTTTAGTTTTTTTTACGGCTCTGAATATTTGTTCTAGGCCATCGTTTATGTCCTGTTAGATATATGGACTGCAGAACTCTTGCAAGTAACTGCTCCCTGAAAGCCTTGCGCAATCCAAATTGTCCAGATGCGTAGGTCTGGCAAGCTGACTGAAGCTGGGGGGAGACTTTTTCCTTTCCTAAAGACAGTTCTTTGTTTCATATTTGACTGCTTGGTTCAAGATGAGGACAGCACTCCTCTGAAGGTATCTACATGAGCATATTATACTACAGAGATTTAACATAAGGTTTTTGGAAATGCAGTCAGCAGTGCCAAAAAAAAGTGAATGAATGACTGGTGAGAACACATTGCCTCTAGATGTGTAGATGGGAGGGAAGGTTCTACGACTGGTTTCTTTCTGTCTGGAAGCACTGGCATTCAGCACATGTCGGGGGAACCTCCGTAGAAATAAAGTTGCAGTACCGCTTTTCAAAGGAGGCAAAATTCTGCATTAATTTTAAAAAAAGATGTAACATATGAAAATATTCAGTAGCTTCAGTAATTCTTACACAGAATAAATAAAATAATGAAATCTTCATAGTAAGATAGTGAGCTTCATCACCACAGTAGCAGTTGCTAAATCTTTGCTTTCAAGAGATTTGATTAGAAACTGATAACCAATTGAATTTAAACACACTTACAAGAAAGCTAGTAACAGAATATTATTTTCATCTATGAAATAAATTCTCTTCTATGGATAGGTTTTGTAACAGTAGACTTTTCTGAGAGAAATAAGTGTAGTTCTTGGACTTGTCTTTTGTTATTAGGAACTAGAACTTGACAAGATAGTTACCAGCCTTTGTCAGGTTGCTTCTTGCTGCTTTTCCATGCTGAATTCTGTTTATTTATTTGCATTATTTTTTGTTAGGTATTTTGGAGGAAAAATAAAAAGTTAAAATACTGTATAGTTTTTAATGAGCTGTTGTAAAATAAATTCCAGTACGGTATCAACAGATGGTATGAACAGAATTTTTAATTAGGGAAGTGAAACTTAAATCTGTGCTTGCACATTGAGGCAGTGAAATAGTGGTATTTCAGACAACTTGAGCATCCAAGATAAGATTGCTTCTACAAGGAGCTGTCAGGTTTTATGCTCCTTACCTTTATCTGGTTTTCTTCATCCAAACTGAGAGCACTAGAGTTTGGGAAAGAGAATTAATATTAATCTGTGTTAAAATATAAGCAAAAGAGAACTTTAATGAAGAAATTAAAGTTTAGACAAGGAAAACAATGGAATTACAGCACAGTGAGCACCAACCTTCTAAATTCTTATGTTTTGGTAGCACTGTCATAATAGCTACATTACCCTATGATCAGTCATAAAAGAAAGGCCTGATCCCTATAAGTCACCTGGATTGCATTGTTTGCCATAACTAGGAATTGGGTAACCTTACAAAAGCACAGCAAAAAGTCCTGTCTGATACTACATGACCAGTAAACTTCCCATGCACCTCTTTATGAACGTTACACATCCGTTGTCAGCCAGGCAACTACAAAAGATGTCTAATATAACCTCTTAACATCACTGATAGACACAACAAAATTTAGTCTTTTTATATGTTAGTGATATTGATTCAGTATCTACCTAGCACATTATTCAATAACAAGTTTGTTGTGGTGTTCTTTAATGAGCTTCCTTTCTACAGCTTCTTAATGAATGCTTATTATGGTACACTGGCCAAAATGTGCCATCAAACTGGTTTTAATGTCTGTGTAATCTTACAGAATTTCCATTTTAATTGGGTATTATGTCCACATTAAATTCTTCTAAAAGGATTTCCCACTTTCACAGGTCTAATTCAGCTTAGGTGAAAATGCTTGAGAAGAGTTTCCAGAAGAAGTGGTGGCTATAAGATCTTGTGCTGTTGCTCAACTGTGATTTTTCAAATACAACAAAAAATGAAGGACTGAATCTGTGGCCTGATCATGCAAACTCCTCCACATATGGGATTTCTTTTCTTTTTTTTTACTCAGTAGAAATCCTGGCTTGTTTGTGGGTTTGGCCCCTGCTTTCTACCTATGGCAGTGCGTGTGCTAATGCACTACAAACAAATTGTCATGTCTAACCCAGATGTTAATAGAAATCATGCAACACACATATACCATTCATTGGAGAAGTAACTCAAGAATCACTGGCCATAGCATAATTACCAGATCCATCTTGAAATCATTGAAATCAGTCCCCATTTGAGTAACTTTCTGTAAGTATGAGACAGCAGAGCTGATCTGCTGCCAGGCTAATCCTTTTGTGCACTACAACGAAGAAATGGGACTTAGCCAGTCTGCTGTCTTCTCAATTTTGCCTGGGTTTTTTTTATTCATTTGTTTGGGGGTTGTGTTCTCTGCTTGCTTCTCACCACTTGTTGACTCAGTGCCACAACTAACACAAATTAAGCATGTGTAGCTTTACTGAAACAATGTTGATTTACAGCAATTCATGATTTGAAACTGGAACTGGTATGCAGTTCCATATAATATGAGAATCAGAATTATTCACAGAGAAACATGAACTGAAAGTTAAGTTTAGGAATAGCGGATGCAGATGCTATTAACACTTTGTGAATAAGTGGAGAAAAGGTAGCTCTTAAAATGGTGATAAATTTGGACTTAAAATTACAGGAAGATTGGCCAAATGTAAGAAAAGCAACAGAAGGCAGCAAGTCAGCACTTTAAAAAGGAGGTTGGGTAAAATTATGAAAGTAATCCTGTGACATGATTGCTTGTAATGGAGGAGGACTAGATCTGTTAGATAAGAAGATCCCTTCCAGTCTTGTGTTCTTATGGAGAGATGTTAACAAAAGGATGAAAGTCAAATAATTCTCATCAGGACTGTCTTTGTTTCCTCAAAGCATTAGTTGGGCTAACAATGTAAATTAGCACAGTACATTAATCAGCAAGTAATCATAGTACAGTAATACAGTAGTTGTATGCCTGGAACTGCATGCCACTTCCAAATCATGAGTCTTCATACCATGCCAAACATGTTCAGTGATCCAGCAGGTTAGTCCAACTTGCCTGCTATAGTTAAAATAGCAAAATCTGATGATTAATTACTTTTTATAGTGCAGCAATATTTCTGCTGCACAAGCGAAGATATCAGTCATAAAGCATTGGTAGTAAGATCTACCGGCATCCCTTGGGCATTGCTACATAAGGATTGCATTGCAAGGATAAGTTGTGCTCCTTGTAATTCAGAACAATGTCTTGTCTCGTGGTCATATTTTAGGCAATACTGCCAACAGTGCCGCATGGGTTAATAGTATTATCATCACCAGTCTTACAGTCTTTTTTACCAGCCAAATAGAACAATCTGATTTTTGCAAGAGCCTGAGTTATGTCCACCTTTGCATCTTCTTGTTACTACCGCAGTTGCACTAGTGCTGACTAATGCTGTAATACAGCGACAGTTTTACTCTGCAGTTTCATTCTGAGGGAAAATACTGTCTCTGGCCAAAAAGATATTTCCTATTGTTTTATGCAAAAGGTAAAAAGCACACTTCAGTATTCCTGTAATGGAACTTACCAACTCATATCTCCCTTTTTGAAGGACAGCTGCACAAGTAAAATGTAACTTGAAGCCAGGAAAATACATCTGTAGTATTTCAGCTGTGAAATGAATTGCAAGAAAATCAATTGCAGTTTTGAGCAGCCTGTTTTTCAAGGCATTTCTCTTTGCCATAAATATTTTCATATGATTTAATTGGCAGTCCAGACCATTGGTATCCAGTCAATAACCCAAATAGTATCCTCTTTTCTAAGCACCATAGAAAAGGGAAAAGAGGAGGCAGGAGGAAAACATGCAAGTGCCAACATACAGAACAAATGCCAGTGGTTGAAATATTCAGACAGTGCTTTGATTCTTTTTTATCATTCCAAACTCATGGCATTTAAAGGGTCATATAGGAAAAATGGAAGTCAAAGTCCATTTGTGAAAGCTGAAGTTAAGAATGAAGAGGGGGGAAGTATGTGTTAATAAGAGGAGGTATCTTTATAGATTGAGTCTGGGAATAGTTTCTACCAGATTTAGCTTCAAGAAAGGTAAGTTTCAGGTATATCTTGTGTAGACCTTTCCTTCATAAGCAGGTTTGCTGGTCCATTTGTTTTTCAAAGGCTTCAAATTTCCAGGAGCTGATGAAAAATGCAAAGGCAGTGCTTATAGGGATAGTTCCACCTTTCTGCCAGTGCTTACGTGCTCATTTCTGCTCGCCCACTGGACCTCTGTTAGGACCCACGGCAGTGCAATGAACTATTTCAGTGAACAGATCCAGCTAAGAACAAGCCACATTTTGGTAGGTCAGTGCCTCCCTTCCTCGGTACCCTAATCCAGTTCATGCAGCTATAGAAATACCAGTTCTGGGATAAAGCAGGTATTAGAGGCAGGGGACTGGAGGTAGAGAGGAGCACAATTGTCTCCTAAATCTGAAGGGACTCTGAAGATATTGGTAGTTTCTCAGGATGCAAGCACTTAAATAACGCAGCAGTACATGATATCCTGGTGTCATAGTAGTGTTGTGATTCTAACTATGCTAAAAATAAAAAGTTGGAGCAGTTATTCCCACATACTCAGTCTGAAGAAGCTTAAAAGCACATGTCTAGTGTAGTGGGATGCAAATGCAGAAAACAGTGGAAGTCCAGCAAGGGAACCTCACGTTTAGGAGTATTTCCTTGTAGGAGGATCAAATGGATGCTCATCACCTTTAACTTGGCAGGAACAATGCAAGCTTATCTTCTTTAGCTTATACATATTAACCACAAATAATACAATACCATTTAATTATAGGGTAAATAGCTGTAATAAAGGGTGTGTTCCAGGCACCTAAATTAGGCCTAGAAAAGGTGTTTTAGTTTTCTGTTTCAAAAGATGTGTTTTAATTTCTTATCTCATTAGTTCTATCTGAATAAGATCATGGAGCCTGATAAGCCCCTTGTAATCAGCAATGGGTCTGTTTTACAACAATCTGGGAAAGCTATATAAACATCAGTGGCATTATCAGATGATACTTTCATGTTAAGTGTGGTCTCTCAGAATTGTATATTGCTTGTCATTAATAAAAAAAAATAATTATTATTCCTTCAAAGGTGCTTGGGATAGAAAGACTCTTCCACTTTAAACTGAAATGAACATTGATCAAGAAAGTGCGAGAGAGAAATGTAAGCTCTAATGTATTTTCTTTGCATCCCATAACATGCCCTGTTTGAATTCTTTTTACCAGGCCTATCAACATAAGCTAAAGCTAGCCCTTATAGGTCAAAGTATTTTTGGGCAAGAAGTTTATAACAAGCTGAGGAAAGAGGGACATAAAGTTGTGGGAGTATTCACAGTGCCTGACAAGAATGGCCAAGCTGATCCTTTGGGTAAGTGCAACTTCAATCCGAATCTTAAAATGAGAGGCATACGTAACAAACTTGCCTTTTCGTGAGAGGTGATATCTATATGGAAATGACTTGCATATATTGTCCTTATTACACTGATTCAGCACAAGAACTATGCTTTAAAAAACACAAGTCCCAGAACTAGTTTAACATTGTCAGTATTTAGAAGTTGTTTCTAGCCACACAGGGCCATACATTAAGATATTTGGAAAAATATATCAAAATATATTGGAAAATAAATTGATCTCTGTACCTTATTTGAATGTACATCCCAGAGGTAATTCTGAACTAGAAATGTATCTTAAAGCAAACAGTTGCTGAGCCAGTACTCAAGCACAAATGTCTGTCACCTGTTTCACTGCTGGCTGTGACACTTAAGGCATGGAGCCAAAACTCTTTATCCCTAACTTTCTGCCCATCCTGACAAGCTTGTATGCTGCAGTGTACCTGCAGAGCCTATTTCTCTTCCACCTAGACTGTGGAAAACCGACTGAAAACATTAGAGGACACTTTGCTCTGGCTTTTTCTACTGTCAGAATGCATAAGGATTTTCTAGACTTCCTAAAGAAAGAGTTGTTTCTCAACAACAGAGTTGTACTCATAGAACAGAACCCAGTAGAACAGAGAAGCTGGAATAATCTGAATTGTAACTTTTTAGGTTTTTCTTATTCACTGGCACAAAAACAGTGAAATAATATGATTAGCAAATAGAAGTGACAGAATGGAATGTACTTTCATGGATAATCTGAAATTAAAACTAACATCCTATGAGCTGTCTAAAGTTCAAGTCTCTCAGTCTTGAGGTTTTTTTTGATCAGGTCCTGACATGTTTTTACAGAACTCTTATGAAAGAAGAACCGAACATTACTTTTACTTGTGTGGACTACGGTGCTCCCAAGCTAGCATATAGTTCTCAAGTTTATTGCATTCTGTAACTCTACCTCATTAAAAGATTTAATCACATTAAAAGAGTAAATCACAAAGAAGAAGAGGCAACTATTTGTTTAGAAAAAAACCTATTTAACTCTTTAGCTCTGGAAGCATGCCCATAGTACTTTTACATTATATAAACTTTTAGTGTACAGTTATTACACTAGTAGATGTAATGAGTAAATCTTCCATTGATTTTAATTACATATTTACTTTAACTAAACCATAGATTTAGTTTATTGCTCTCCCAATATTAAAAAAATTATTAAATGCTTTATTGCTTTTTAGTTCTAGATGATTCAAAGAGCTTAAGTCTCACATGAAATTTAAAAATGTTTCTGTATCCTCAGACAGCTACAATTTTTGTTTCTAAAAGAAATTGCAGTACACGCTAACTTCCATGGGCTTGTATTTAAGTAAGTATTTACTTAAGACGTACGTTAATAGGCTAAAGATGCTTAGATCAAAGTCAAGATCCAATTTCAGAAGTGCAAAAAAGAAACTAAAGTATAAAAATGTGTATAGAAATATAGATTAGATGAATTTTCCATAATTCTTCTTGTTTACCCTTTTCTTCCTATTACACATACAACTTAACAGATGTAGAGTTTGACTCTTGCTCTCTGTGATGAGTTATTAAGCAGTTGCATAATGGAATTTATCAAACACCTGAAAATTCTCCCTACAGTTAGCACAGTTTTGTTGGTTTTTTTTTTCCTCATCTTTGAGCTTAAATTTGAGTGTAGCTCAAACAAAGTGTGTGCCTCACAGATAAACAAAAGCATATCCAGAAGATATTCTTGTAAATGGAATTTTGAAGAAATTACTGAAGGCCACTATCGCCTGTAATTATTTTCACCATATGCCCAAACACTGCTGACGCAAGTGAATCTTAGCTGTATGTAGTCATATTCACATACAAATTGCTGAAGTAGAAAATTAAATTCTTCTAAACCAAACCAGTTGCAGGCAAATTGAATGACTGGACAAGTAACTAAGTGTCATTGTTAAGTAGTCAGTAACATTCATCACTCTTTTCTGCTTTCATTGGGTGACCTTAAAGTTGAGAATAAAGCTGTAGGAATGATAATAGAAGACAGAATTAATAGAATATACCCAAGCCAAAGGTTTTTAGACAGCTTACAGAACAGTGCAAAGGGCACTGTGTAATCATATACTTGATCTGCTTGACTTGTCATGCAATATCTTTCTGATGCCAGTTAAGATTTTTAACACAAAATGTGAATTAAAAAAATATCTTTTCTTGCCCCTCAGCACTGGCAGCAGAGAAGGATGGAACTCCTGTTTTTAAGTTCCCCAGATGGAGAGCTAAAGGCAAGCCTATCCAGGAAGTAGTTGCAGCCTACAAATCGGTTGGAGCAGAGTTAAATGTCCTTCCGTTCTGTACACAGTTCATCCCCATGGATGTTATTGACTGTCCAAAACATGGCTCAATTATTTACCATCCATCCATCCTGCCACGCCACAGAGGAGCTTCTGCAATCAACTGGTGAGTTTTGTGCATCGAAACTATGTGTGTGTCCCATTAGGATGTTAGTCTGTACCCATTACTCATGTAAATGGGTGTTTACATCAACAGTTCTGTTGACTTGCAAGTGCTCTGAAGGAACTTCACTGAAGCAGCTGAGTATTTGGTTCATGAATTCCATTGCATACCTGAGATTCATTATGATTTCCAATTCAAGTGCAGCTGTTACTCTGGGAAGGTCAGTGATGTGATCTCTACATTCATATGTTTTACTTAAATAGGAAAAGTTACAATCTGGAGTTTTCATAGACAGGACACTGCCCTTGTAGCTCACTCCCCACAAGCACTAGGTATGTGTCACTGGGGGCTTGATTCAGTCTAAAGGAAGGGAGGAGAGAGAAGAGAATCTACAAGAATAAAACCTTATCTTGCTGTCCTCCTGAGTGATGCGCAAAGCTAGATTCAAAATGCTCCTGTCAAAGATCTACACTGCAATCATACCCTAGTAGACTCAAATCTAATATTCTTGTGACAACATAAATGGTGTTATCACATTGTTTAAATTCAGTAAGAAATTGCCTAAATATGAAGGAATAATTTTAAAAGAATCTGACAGGCAGCATGGTGATTATCTAAAGACACCGTATTGTAGGTTCAAAGCAAAAACATATTTTGCTTTTTTTGTACTTTTAATCCTTAATGGGGAAAAAAATGCTAAGCTCAAGTACTTAAACAATAGAGTAGAGGAGACTGTTAGAAATATAAGGAAATTCTTCAAAAATGGCAGTTGTTTCCCAGTAAGTAAAATCAAACCCACCATAAACTCTGGCAAATCAGATGAAAAATGAGAGTAAGGCAATTCAGGAAAAAGGAAAAAAAAAAAAAAATCAACCCCAAACTAACCTTTTAAAGGTATAAAATTGAATCATAATGATTTTCACAAATATGTTCAAGGTGGGAGGTGTGTAGTGATAGAGGTGATTTTATAAAGGCACTTATCAAAGAGAATTCTACAGTAGGAAGTCTGTGTTGGTATTCAGGATGGAGTAGCATAAGATTGTATTACCACAGAGCCCTTCTTGGTGCAGAACAAGTCAGAACAATTCTCTTGAGCTGAACTTTTATTAAACTCATGAATGAATAAGAAATCTTTTCTCAGGACCAGGGGATGTTCAAGCAAAGGTTCTGCAGGTTTGGGACAGCCTGCAGCATTTCTATTCCTTCAGATTGCATTGGTGTGGGAAACTGGAAAATAGCAAAAGAATACCAGTTTTAAAAGGGCTGAAAGGGGAAGCAGGGAACTTTAGATCAGTCACTTTGATTTTGATCTAATAAAGAATACATTTCCTACACAAGTGCATGAATGTGATAATGTGAAAATGAGGTTAAGAAAGTGAGAGGTCAAACTCAAAATTAAAAAACATAAGGTAATGCACATGAAGGGAAAAATGCTAACTGTATGTAAGCAGTAATAAAATTCAAATTAATGGTTGCCACTCAGAAAAGAGACCATGGAAGGATCTTAAATACTGTCTGCATCTAATTTAGAAGATGAAAGAAATAGAAATGCTTCAGAAAAGGCAAAGAAAGATGGTCAAAGGTATAGAACAGTCTCCACAAGATAGAAGACTAGAAGTCTTCAGACTGGAAAAAAGGTTGTTGGGAAGGAAATATGCTAGCAGTATATTTAGCCATGAAAGACATGAAAAGGTGAATAAGAAACGACTGCTCATTCTTAATCAGAAGTCAGAAGGCAGCCAGCAGACATCAGGCAGTAGAATATGATTAAATAAAGGAGGACCCTGCAGTCTGTTGTTAAATGTGAAATGGCATGTCTAGACAACTCTAGAAGGGGAAAAGTCAATCCAGATCTATTCCATAGGAAGATGTAGATACAAATTCTCAGGAATTTCCTGAGATGAAGAAATGGGAATGTTTCCCAATGGTATACCACCAGGTCTTGCTCTATTTTGCATACTCCTTCTGTAAGCACCTATTTCTGCTTTCTCAGGTAGAGGCTGTTGTCTCAAGACCTTTAATCTAAGATAGGATTCTCACACCATTCTTGTGTTTCATCCTCACACACCTTGCCCCCATCACAACTTCTTTCATGTTGTGGCTACAGCCCTGGTGCTGATCAGACCTTTTTCCTTCACAGCGTGACCGAGGAAGTCTGTGAGAATTGTGCGTTGCTAAAGGGGCACCAGGCACGAGCAAGAGCCCTGGTCCTCTGAGGATTCCTCACTTCAGCCTTTAGAGCCTCTTCTAGCTGTTGCCAGTTTGTTATCAGCAGCCGTCTGCAGAGGTTGCTGTTGGACAGAGGAGAGGGCACACAGTAGTTCTCATCACATCACCTATTCAGCATCAGGGACATTTGCACGCAATATATTCTTCTCTTCCAGTGCCATCCTGAGGTGATCCACCTCTCACAAGGGTGCTCTTTTGGAATTTTTAATATAAAACAGAAAAGTGCTGCTCAAATGGGTGAAACATCTGATATGGGCTAACAAAACTTCTGTAAGCTTTTACTTCTGTTACACTTGCCAACTTCCCCAGTTGTCTTTGGAATTTGTCCTTTGTTCTGCACTAACGCGTTCTTTACTCCTTTTAATTATGTAGTTTTCAGGGCTGCCAATTAATATAGTCGATTAATATTTTTACAATTAAAATTTTATACACTTGAACTTTCAAGTGTATAAACCAGATGTCAGGTGATTCTCCTATATGGACTGCCAAGGGAATCCTTAGAATCATAGAATCATAGAATCGTTAGGGTTGGAAAGGACCATAAGATCATCCAGTTCCAACCCCCTGCCATAAGCAGGGACACCTCACACTAAACTATGCCACCCAAGGCTTCATCCAACCTGGCCTTGAACACAGCCAGGGATGGAGCACTCACAACTTCCTTGGGCAACCCATTCCA
>JBCJKH010045527.1:27584-40472 GCA_039877255.1 Loriculus beryllinus | reverse complement strand
CTCCCCCCCCCTTTTTGCTGTTAACTGCCTTCAGTTTGTACAGATAACCTCGACTCTGTTTCTCTGGTATTTTTCTTGTTGTGTCTGACGACCTTATTCTGTGATTAAGGAAGTTCCCAAATAAGAGGATTCAAGAGCATTGGACTTCACAAACATAAGTTGCAGCAAAAAACCTTGAGTTTTGACAAGGTCCTCTAACAATCTAAAATCTGGTCAAAGTACTGATTACATTCCGTTTGTGACCAGATGTTCCCAGTGTACTTGTGTTAACTAAAGTCACCATGTAATCTGGTGTGTGTATGGGCAGCTGCCAGAAGGGGGGAGGGTGTGTGCAGCTGGGCAGTCCTTTTGCCTCCAGGTGCTCCCACCCACTGTGTATTTTGTGCTGCTGCTAGAGGTTGTGCAGGGACCCAGAACAGGGAACAAAACATCTGAAAGCAGGTTAGATGAACATTTAATTCCCTGACCTGTCCAGGGCAGAGTTGCACAGCTGCTTGTGTCAGCGCAAGAAGGTCTATAAGGAAGTATGGCATGTGGGCTGGGTATAAGTCAGTTTTCTTTGGTGGCAAGGATGGTCTAATCTAGCATAAAACCGCACTTGATTAATATTTGGGGCTGTTCAGCCTGGAGAAGAGAAGACTGTGTGGAGACCTCATAGCAGGCTTCCAGTATCTGAAGTGAGCCTAGGAGGATGCTGGAGAGGGACACTTCATCAGGGACTGTTGTGACAGGAAAAGGGATAATGAGTTCAAACTTAAACAGAGGAAATTTAAGTTGGGTATAAGGAAGAAATTCTTTACTGTGAGGGTGGTGAGGTACTGGAACAGGTTTCCCAAAGAAGTGGTAAATTCTTTATCCCTGGCAGTGTTCAAGGCCAAGCTGAACAGAGCCTTGGGTGACATGGTCTAGTGTGAGGTGTCCTTGCTCATGGCATGGGGGTTGGAACTAGATGATCTTTAAGGTCCCTTCCAACCCAAATCATTCTATGGTTCTATGATTTAGTATTAATACAGGTAAGTTTGCATCTTAAGTCAGATGTTGTTTCAAATAGAGCAGAAAAAAAAATTCATTAATATATGTCCATACTTACTCTTCTACTACTATGTCATTGCATGTTAAGTAATAACTTTGGCAAACTTACAGACACAATAAAAGCATAAACCATCAAATTTTGTGTCTTCTTAGTGTTAGGCTCATAATCAAGTACTATCATGTAATGAGCGTTTCTCAGATTTGAGTGAAATATTCTGAATAGTCATACAATATTCTGTGCTGCAGTCTAACTGCACCGAGTGATTCATAGAATTAGGGTGCTTGAAGCTTGGTTATCTGAGTGTTGAATGGTACTGAAGGGTGCAACTGACCTGGGTTTTAAATTAAAAGGTTGAAAAGGTTTATCTGTGCTTATCTTTTTGATCCCATTCACCGTTTAGCTGTGCAAGTACTTCTGCTGGTAGGAGAAGATTGCTGAACTGCAACTTAGAGCTGCAGTGCTACTTTAAAGTGCTCAAGAAACTAATAACTTAGTATAGTAGTCTGAATTTTAAAAATAATAAAGGCTAAAATAAAATCTATTCTTTTGATTTGTTGTCAGTAGAAATTGCAGCACTAGCAGACTGTTTAGAAAGTCTGAATCCATACAAAGAATTCTCTATATGTGCACAGCATATATAGTCTGTTTCCCTGCACCTTGAAGGAGAATTGATTTGTTGTTTTTTTTTTTTTTTCTTTGATTTCTTTTTTCTGTTGTCAGTTTTGGGAAACTCCTGAGCACTGAGTAACTTTCTCATGAAATAGGAGGAAATGTCAGTAGTTCAGGAAAGTTCTCTAACTTGGAGGTGTAAGAGGTAGGATTAAATACTGGTATTCCTTCTATAGCAGTATGTATTCATGTAAACTTTCAGACTGTTTATGATGCCTGCCTAGAGCTGTGTGTGCTCTGCAAAAAACATGTTGACTCCTTTCTGGTTTTCCCCTTAAAAAAGAGCTGTCTTTTAATTTTTCCTCCAGAATCAGCTTTTTGCTTAGTTGTTTGTATCTCTGAAATCTTGTATTTTATAGATACTGCTCTCCAAAGTAGTTGACTGAAAGTATTGTTGATTGTTTTCAAGGAGAAAAGACGTGGCCGTGGAAGATATGGAGGTAGGAAGTGTGGTCGAGGTCACAAAGGAGAAAGACAAAGAGGAAATCGCCCCCGATTAGGCTTTGAAGGTGGCCAAACTCCATTTTACTTGGCCATACCAAAATATGGGTTTAATGAGGGACATAGGTAAGTTCATTCACATTTACGTGTAAATTGATCATTTTCTGCCTTTTTTGATCTTTCTCCTGAAGCCAGATTCTAATTTGTCAAAACAGGCCTAACTGAAAATGAGATATTCCTCTCAGATCGCTAGCTTCCTCATCAGCAGAATCTCCCACTTCTTGTGAGATTATTTTTATAATGAATTAACTTATTTTCTGTTGGTTTACAGCTTTGCTTATTAACCCTTTTCTTTGTGTATTCTCCCCCCACCAGCTGAATATGTTTCTCCTCCGGCACTATTCCTCCATGTGTGCTTGTTTCTCTCAGCCTGTTAGCACAGTAGGTAACCTATTGAACCAACTGGGAAAAGCCCCATTTACTCCAGCAAGGATGTTGGGCATGGCAGTGTAATTCATAGCCTTGCTTTGTTATTTCTCTGCTTTATTCACCTGAATCTCTGATCTGCTGCTAGCCAAACAATTCTGCTTCTTTTCATGACTCTGCTTCCATAGTCCCGCAACACTGCAGTGTTTGTCTGTACTCAGTCTGTTCTACCTAGGGTCTTAGCAAGCACTTTGATGTCAAATCTTCTGGATGAGGCCAGTAAGTCATGTTTCACTGTTGTTCTCCTTGAGCATTGCCTTGTTTGGCATTGCCTTATTTGGCATTGTGCTTGTTTGTGCCATGTCCATCTTCCAGCTTAATTGTGGTGGGCTTTTTGTTGTTGTTTAAAGCTGGTTTTGTTTCCTAAGATAGCATATGTATTACTTACCTGGGTCACTAGCCATTTTATTGCTTTAGGTGTGGTTGTGAAAACTTCCGTACCCATACAATGCTGTTACAGGCAGTAGTAACAAAACTTTAAGGTCACACCTAGCAGACATTTCAAGAATGAAAAGGCTTGTGTATTTGCTTGTGAATTGTTAGACTTACAGTTTGTTTCATCTGCTGATATAACTTCAAATAGTTGTGCATTTCTGTATTTACATGCTTCATGTGTGCACCATAACATACAGACCTGTCCTAGTTATTAAAGCTTTTCTTTGTGAGTCTTACTAGTTTTGAAGTGTGATTCAAATTTTATTTCCAAGCACTGTCATTTCTTCCTGTTTGTTTATATTATTATAAGAGTAAATGAGAAGCACGTTAGAAGACAGAATGTAGATTTGCAGTCCAAAGGAAATGCTGCACAATGCAGACACTCAGCTTCTCATGTTAACAGTGAGCATAAGTTCATCAATAACCAACAGCGAAAATACAAGCTTCTGCAGTGACAAGAAACTGATAGCCTTGCTCTTTTTAACCACATCTGACAGCACGTGGAAACAAAGTATTCTGTAATTTCTTTTCAATATCATTTGCAAAATTTCCACATCAGGCAATTGTGAATGGTTTCGTAGTGAACATGTGCACTGGAGAGGCACTATCATGGCAGGATGGGAGCACACTGAGCAATATCCCCTGTTTATCTTCACCTCACTCTTCTAGGTATTTGCACTAGTGTTCCTTTACTTCTTGAACTTCTACTCTGTTTGGACCTGTCTGGCAGTACAAACTGTCTTTCTTGTCTTTCTTACTTAGCTTGCCAGTAAAAGATAAAGTGCTGCTCAGTTTTTCTGCTACCACTCACCAGTTTCCACTAGCAGTGGTCAAACTGTATGAGAGTTTTAAGCATTGGCATCAGTGTGTGCGGGAGGCATAGACACTGGGATGGGGAAATCTGTTCTGAGGATTTGCTTGTATTCTAAATCTAGAACTACATAAACCCCAAAATTAGATTCTGCTGAAGCTGACGGCTGTTGATGAAATATTCCAGCTTTCTATGGGGATATGGGGTAATGTGTATTTTTGCAGTGTTTCTCTTTTTTGGTGGTACTTAGAGGAAGATTCCATTTAGTACTGGTGAGATACAGTGGGAATGTACTGAAGAAATCTTGTTGGATATAGGCAAGCTGCAGAAGCACGTGCTGGGTTTGTTTTGGTAGTCTTTTATATGGGAGGAGAGGGTATATTTGGTCTTGATTGTGGTTTCCTATCTTAGGGTTGTTTTTTGTGGGGGAATTTTCTGTATGTATCAGTGAAGCTACCAAGCTTGATTCACTTTGAGCATGGTAGTTATTTAGAACCATGTTGGCTTCCCAGGAAATGTTGACACTTTGATTCCTTCATTGATTAATATCATACTGGAGGTGGGGTTATATGAGCAAACTTGAAGGCATAATGGAATCCTGTGCCTTAGGGCTTCTATTTGCTTTAAAATTTTGCCTTATGGATGGGTGTGTTTTAAACATTTCCTTGGTGGTGTTAGGAATAGGTAGAAAATGGACTACAATGTGCGGTACCTCAGTTGACCACTTCCTATTAAAGCTTCAGGTTTGTAAATTTCTGATTGTTTTGTTTGGTTGCTTTTTGTTTTCGTCTCCCCAGCTGCAGACGTCAGTATCAACCGCTCAGTCTGCAGAGGCTGCAGTACCTGATTGATTTGGGTAGAGTTGACCCCACGCAACCGATTGACTTAACACAGCTCATTAATGCCAGAGGTGTAACGGTGCAGCCTCTCAAAAGGGATTATGGTATCCAGCTGGTGGAGGAGGTATGCATACTAGACTATCAGGTTCTTTGCCGCGGTTTGGGAGCATCTTCGCTTCCTAAATTAGTTTGCTGTGGAATTTTTGTGGTAGTAGATCCACTAGAGGGCACTGTGTGTTAGCAAAAAAAAAACTCCAGGATGGTGTTTTAAGACCTGAGAGACTACAAAAGTGATGGTGAAAGAGCACAAAACGAGATCGAACAAGTATTTTGCACAGAAAACTAGTATGTACTGAAGGAAATGTATGCATGTTTTGGAAAGGCAAAGGGTTTGTTTTTAATTTTCATTCAGCCCAGGTGACTGAGCAATTTGGTTGCCTATCTTGATGCAGGGAACAGACAAATCATAATATTTTGCTGGATTTAATGTTCTACAACTGCAGAGAAGAATAAATGTATGTGATGAAATACTGATTTTAATGTTACTCTAATATGTGTTGAAATTTGCAGGGTGCTGATATTTTTGCAGCAAAAGTAAATATTGAAGTGCAGAGGGCATCTGAATTAGCAATTGCAGCCATAGAAAAAAATGGAGGTGTTGTTACAACATCATTCTATGATCCAAGGAGTTTGGGTAAGAATTTCTCATCTGCTTCTTCTATTCTAAAAGCTTCAACAAAACACTGTTACAGGAATGCTGAACTGTAATGCATCCTCAGTTTTGCTCTTTGGCCCTAGCAATATTCACAGTCATTTACCAATCAGCAAGTTAAAGAAGTCTAAGAAGCTTTGTAGGTGGAGGAACTAATAAAAAATTCGTTTTAATTTTTGTCTTCTTTCTCACATGTTTAATAACACTGAGAAGGTTCAGGAAAAAAGATTTGGAAAACACTGTGCATGTTTATATTTTTAATTTAAAATACTTTCCAGTTAAAGTGAGGAAATAACTGAGTTACAGAAGCTCAGAATCATTCCCGTCAAAATGGCTATTGTTTTCAGAACACTTTCACTGAAGAATGAGGCTTTGCTTTGCTTGAGGCTGCATCCTGCCTAATATTCAGTCATGCAGTTTTTATTGACAATAACGGAGCTTTCATGTGTGAATGAGGCTGAGAACAAGAGGAATAGACACTTTAGTGTGCAAAATATGTTACCCTGGAGTGATACAAGTTCTTTTTGGCAAAATATTCAAAATAGTGAAATCAAAAGGATCCAGAATGTAATTTGCCAGATTCAGTAAAACTTGCGGAGAAGAGGATAGTCTCACAAATTATTAAATAGGTGCATGTGCCATTCATTCTTGATTTAAAAGTACTTAACAGAAACACCAAATTTGACATTTGTTGGTACGCTGTGTAAGTAGCCATGCAAATGCATTGCTTCTAACCTGAAAGTCAGGTCCTTTAAATAAATGGTGGCATCTAGCTTAGTATCTTTTCAAAGCAGACATTCTAAATGTATTAAAAGTAGTCGTTCATCCGGACTGTCACTGTAAATACCAGTTCAAACAGATGTGTTTGATTAAGTGAAACTGTTAAACCACTATCTCATTCTGAACAAGAGTATTCTGAAGGTTTGGGGGTTTTGCTTGATATTTGTAGTAGGAGTTGAAAAATTTATTCAACACAAAATAGCAAATTAAGAAGGTATAATTAATGTCTTTAAATATGTCTTGTAAAGCATAAGCATCTAATGTTCTATCATGTCTGCCCACAGAAATTTTATGTAAACCAATAATATTCTTCATGCGTGGCCAGCCTATTCCAAAGCGAATGCTTCCACCCGAAGATCTCGTCCGTTACTACACAGATGCCAAGAATCGTGGGTACCTGGCAGATCCATCTAAGGTTGCAGAAGCCAGGCTTGAACTTGCCAAGAAATACGGCTACATCTTACCAGACATAACTAAGGATGAACTCTTCAAAATGTTAAGCATGCGCAAGGATCCTAGGCAGATATTTTTTGGTCTTGCTCCAGGGTGGATTGTGAGCATGACAGACAAGAAAGTTCTAAAACCAACTGATGAGAGGCTGTTAAAATACTATAGCTCGTGATTTCAGGACTGGAGACAACGGCAGGTGTACAGGAAACATCTGGGTATGAAATAATGGGTACCAAGTGATGTTTGTTTTTTTTAAGACTCCTGCTATACTAGACAAAACATAAATTTTTGTTCTTCTAGGGTAGCTCTCAACTTTATTATTGTCATAATACATTGTATGAAAAGTCTTAACATTTGGAAACAGCGTAGAGTCTGACATAAAGTGCATGTTGGAGCACTTTCTCTTGCAGTGATTTGCTAGTTACTTTATTGGATGGAATGTTTTGATGTTGCATTTATTTCAGAGGATGATTCCAAAGAGTAACTTGACATAATAATTAGTTTATATCCCCCACTGCCATTTAAAATCAGAAACATGGCTGTACAGAACTCCTGTTAGTTTTACAGTCATACTACATACAGTTTTCTAAGACGTAATTTATAATGTTATCTTGAATACCTCTTGAGGTAGTCACCTTTTTTCAGATGGGGAAAATTAGAACCAATTAGAAGTAACAATGTACAGAAGAATTCATTAACCTCTTCAGTACCATAGCAATGTTTTGCATTTTGCCATTGCCATCGATAGCAGTAGAGCTTGAGAGTGTCTTGATTTTTGTCTTATTCCTTCAGGTGGAATTGAGAAGGATAGGATATGCATTTTAAAAGAACTTTCTGTCTAAATTTAGAAGGAAAAAAAAGGATATCTATCTTAAATCAGTGGCTTTTTTTTATTCTATCAGAATTTAAAACTTGTCCAGACACGATGTAATGTCATTAATGGAAATGCGTAGCAGAATCTGGAGTCAATGAATTCTAGAAAGTTGCCGTAGATTGGGAAGGATGAGGGTGTGATGAGCAAAGTACACAATTAGGATCAGTTTCAGCTTGATCACAGGTTGCATGTGTGATAGTGTGCAAATGAATTCAGATGATGTGAGAAGTTATGACCAAATTGTTTTTATCCGTGTATCAGGTTGGTGTCATTAAAATCTTGAAAAACATTTTCCGACAAGTGTATGTATTTCCAATCTCTGCAGAGTGCTGTATTATTGCTATGTGAGAGTATTCTAGGTTTCACTCGCAAGATTAGTTTTGGGCATTTGGGGTGGTGAAACAAGTAAACAGAAAGATGAGAGAGGAAGCTAAGTTATCGGAACTTGCTCTGACTCCTCAGAAGTTAATGAGATCCCTCATGGTTACATGAACTTTAATAGAAGCTGAATTTGGCTTTAAAATAGGGATAATTTGTTTATTAGGATACAGGAAACAACCTGGAAGACCAGAACACAAGAAGTCATTTTGCTTCCCAATTTTCATGCACCTTTGGAAATGCTTATAGTTTCCTGTAGGTGAACTTTCCCTAGGGAAAGCCCTTTGAGTGGCGGAATCTCCTGTTTCTCATGTTTCTGTATAACACTGGTATTTTGCTGGTGTGCCTCAAATTTAAAAATCTTTTTCTTTCAGAGAATAACAAGAGGAGGAGGAAGTTTTTAATTGGTGTTTGTCAGCCAGCCCAGATTATTGCTTCACTCAACAAACTGCATTGTCAATTAATACCAGCATCTGTAAACACAAATTAAGTCTTCCATTCTCATGCTCCTTAGCTAATCTGAAATTCAGAGCTTAACAATGGAAAGTCCCTAACTTTTGACAAGTTACTCTTCAGGTTCTATTGTTTGTTGTTAATGTGTATTTAGATACTATCAGTAATGGTAGTTCTCCTGACTTGTGGTTTAAGTATAGGTGAAACAGCAAAAGAACACCAATATAAAATTGGACTGTGAATAGCAGGAATTTGGTCTTAGGGGTGTTAACATTCATGTTTTTATGAGGTGCACAACACTTCTTTGGCACCTTAAGAATAATACCATGTGCCAAAAAAAGTATAGCTAGTGTTAACTTGAATTTGAGGTAAATAACTTTCTCACTTTAGATGTATCCTGTTCTGCATCCTGATGATTGTTGGTATGGAACCTTAAATGACAAGCAATACTTTTTTTTTTCTCGGTTTGTTATTACAATACTACACTGCTTCCATTTGGGAAGGAGTTTGGGGGGGGAAGAGTATTTATTGCCTTCCCTTATTTGTGCCATAATGTTTCTGTTTTTATGAATCAATTCACAATTGTATTTTGTGGAGGTGGTGGTGCTCAACAGGAAAGCTACTTAACTGGAAGTGAAGAAGGAAGTTAGTCATATTAGTGAAGACCAGAAGACAAAAGTGTTTATGTATCATTGTATATTTTGGGGAGGAGAAGGGGGGGGGACGCAACTTTGTTTCCATTCCTGCTCTTTGTATTAAAATGAACAAATTGCTTTTGCAATTTTTTTGTTTTCTGAATCAACTTCTTTGATACACACATGAGTGCATGCACTGGTTTCTGTGTGTTTCTAAATGGTTTTCAGGTGAAAGGGTAACTTGGATAAAATGATAACAGCGAAAGAAAGAATGAAAACAGGAAACAGATGTCTGGTGACGTTGAGGGATTGGATAGCACTTATTCAGTGAACGACATCTTAGTCACAAGGCAGCTGTATCCTGGCTCTGATACTACAACGCTACAAATACCTTGGAGCCAAAACAGCCACGTTCCACAAAATCCGGTCATTCTGCTTTATAAAGGTGATCTTTTATCATCTTATAATTGGAGAGGGCAGAAAGGGCTGTATGTTGCTTTATTTAAAATACGCAGCGCTGTCTTTTTTTCTTGTAACCCCTTCTGTTTACACAAGCTAGTGTTTTATGATGGTTGCTCTGATTTTTATTTACTAGTGAAAAAGTGACAAGGCTATAGAGGATTTCCTGTTCACTTTATCTCGTCAGGAACACAAGGCTCCTGGCAACCGAACACAGAATTATCAAAAGCACGAATAAGTTATTGACAAAGTTTCTAATAAATCCGTAATAAACAGTCTCCCAATGGACTGTTGTTTATATGAAGATCAGGCTCACTGATGCAAGACTAAGGCAGCACTGGCTTCTAAGGCCATTCTCTTTACTTAGGAATATGTACCACGTTTTCATGTTCATCAGATAAATGATTGCTGTGGATATCCTGTTTTGATAGGGGGTTTTCATATGCAACAGTGTATTACACAGCGAGAAGCACTCAATCTGCTGTAACCGGAAAAGCATTATCAGGTAGCTGAGGAGAATAAATGATACTTGTGCCATAAAATGCTGAAAGCCATGTCAGTTTTTATCGACAACATCATACTTTTGAATGGTTTCTTGATAAAACTGATTACATATGTGAGACTGATATCAAAATAAAGGCCTCTGAATGAGTATGTGCCTTGTTATATCATACTGTGATAATTAGAAATAACAGATTTCCTATGAGAGAGACTACTAACAGCAGCTGATCAAGACTATACTTGCAGGTATCTGACTGCTGACTCAAAATGAAGCAAGTTAAAACATACGTTTTCCCTTTTACTTATATGTATAACAAAACCATGTTGCCTTTTGTTATACTTCATATTATAGCATTCGTGTTTAACAGCTAGAGTTGATGGTGCCATTCTTTCATGTCCCTGAAGGAATAAATCTGTGGCCTTGATCTGGATCTTCGCTGGCAGCATGCCAGCATTGTTTTGACATACAAGCATAATTGATGGTAGTGCTCAGGAAGTCATATAAAAGTGATCAATTATGAAGATAGCTTCCCATTGCTGGTTTATTATTTTGCATTTTATTGCTAAAATTCAAAATGCTAATGCAAAGCTAATTTTGTACTGTTGAATGCTCAGGTTCTGTAAAAATCTGTCTCTAATTTGAAATTGTTGCACAAGTTCTGCATTTTAAATATTTAAGTGTTATATTTACATATATCTAAAATCAGAAAGATGCTGTGTCTGTCCAAAATGGTCAGTTTTATATTTCATACACAGATTTATTTATTAACATTTTGTGATCAGGTGGGAATAGGACAGAACCCACAGTCTGTACTTCATTGTTACGGTTCAGTCTATGAAAAAGTGTAGTTACAAGTCCAGGCGTGACAGAATTCTTACCCATTGGAGGAAAATTATGAACTTTCTAAGCTCCATCTCCTAGCCCAGGTGTCACCTCTTGGTCTTTTGTAGCAGAAATACGTGGCACTGTCTAAAGTAAGCATTGGTTTCTCAATGGAAGCAAACTATCCTCAGATCTATTCTGTGTCCTTTGGCTAATATTCCCTCTGTTGCGTCTGCATCTTCCCGAGGTCTCTTCTCATTTCTCTCTCTGTAGTGGTGGGAACTACAGGGCTCAATCATTCTCACAGTGTCATCCTGTCCGGCCCACTCTGGGTTTGAAAATCTGGTTGTTTTATGTGCCTCTGGAGCAGGAAAAGTGTTGATCATTCCTGCATCTGTTTATACGAGGGGGTTTTCATGGCTTGAGTTTCCTGGACTGGTGTTGCTTTTGTTGTTAAAAATGTCAACAGCAGTGTTGTTTACTGGTTAACCTTGTAGCTTCCAAGACACATGGTGACCGGGGCTGGAAGGCCTGTTGAGTAATGGATTCAGAGCTTGCCCAGAGTCAAGGAGCACCCACTGAAGGATGTCTGTAGACTGAGCTCAGAATTGCACACTCTAGATTCAAGTCTGAATGGATAAGCAATTTTGTGTTTGATGCATCAATGCCCAAATCGGTCTCTCCTTGAATTTTGCAAACCCAGCCTCTGTGAGATTCACTCTTTCTCCTGATGGGATTGTCCTGTCTGGGCTCTACTTTCTAAACATGGGCAGGTTAACCTGAGAGTCTGACATTTCTTGACGTTAATGTTTTAACATTGATTCGCTTTTAGTATCTGACAAAGGAGATGATTTTTTTTTTTTACTTCATTGAATGTGGCTGTGCTTCAGAGCTTCAAAAGTTGGAATCCAAGTGCCCTATATATTTAGGATAGTGAGGTATTGACTTAATTTCAGAATTAATGCAAGTCTAAATTTACATTGCTCACGTGTAGACAATTGCTTAAGCTCATTTCATAGTCAGTAGTAATCTGACTGATACAGTGAGCGGAGTCTGGAGAATTTCTGTGTTTAGTCTGAAGTGGACATCTGAGCAACTAAATTGCACTCCAAGCTCCACTGACTATGACGGTAGTTTTAATATATAGCACACTTGTATATACCCAAAACTGATGTATCTGCAGCTGAATCTGTGTTTTCAATGACCTAAGGTGCTTGAAGTTAATAGTTGGACATTCTCCTTAGGGATCCACATATCACCAGTGTGGATTGCCCAGCTTGCCATTGGGAACTGAAGCTTAATGTCTTATGTCTGCAAACACTTCTGAAGCTTTATGTCTTTTAGGTTGTATTTGTCTTTGAAGGGCAGCATGCTGATTTAATGAAAAACGAGTCAGAGGACACCTTTGGGTGCCACAAGAGGTGAAATGCTGGCAGTCAGATACTCAGTGTTATTTTACAACCATTGGAGACAGCAGCTTTCCCAGGACGCAGAAATTGCTGGCATCCCCACCTGGAAGCCGCTGACTCTTTCAAGATGAATGACTCTCAGTTCCCAGCCCTGCATTGGTATTGCCATTCAAAATCTGTCCCCCCTACCTTCTTTAGCCCTCAAACTGATGTTTGTGCTAAGTGATGTATTTCTTCTGTAAGCAAAGCATGGAAATTAAAGTCACCTGGATTTGCAAGAGAAAAAACAAGAGAGGAAGGTAGTGCCCCCGAGGTGTCTGCTTCAGCAAGCGGTGCTTGGAATGGTTGGAGAAGGTATATTTGAACACGTTGTCTTGGTGCTCTCTGAGAACCTGCAATCCAGTGTGTCTCTTAGGGCCTCGCCTTCATCTACTGTGATGAATTGCTTGTATGAAAGAAGTTTGGACTCACCATTTTTCTGTTTTCTGTGATTCCTGCATCCCTGAAACCTCATCGATGTGTTTGGTGTTTAGTGCACAGGCAATCATTTATCCCTTCTTTTTTTCTTTCTTTTTTCGTTTTTGGCAAGGCACCAATCTCCACAGCAGGCCATCTGGGTATGTGCCCTGTACTAGGCTTGAGACTGTTCCAGTCTAAATATTATTCTACTGGGTTTATGTTGGACTTGGCTGGTGAGACA
>JBCJKH010045527.1:7041-17905 GCA_039877255.1 Loriculus beryllinus | reverse complement strand
CACACTGGGATCAAAAAGATCATATAGTTTATCATGCTCCTTGTTGATAGAAATAGTTATTTGCCAAAGTCAATGGATTTATTTTCTCCCATGATGTACCCATGAAGTGATAACTCCAGCTCCAAGCCAAGCCCTCTTTCCTACATATTGGCTTGATGAAAACGTTTCCCCTAAGTTTAGCTTAGATTTTCAGTGGAAATTTTGCGATTAACTTTTACTAATACAAGCAAAGAATCAGTATCTGTGTGTCTTCTCTCCTGCATGGCACAAAGAACAGACTCTAAAGATTCTGTCACGTGCAAAGGCAAAAATCACTGCAGAGTTTGTTGGCTGCTCACACCCTATGAAATAAGCTTCAGGAAACAAGAAGCCATCTTGGAACATTTTGTAATAAAGTGAACTGAATGGCCCAAGAAGCCCCTTTGACTCCTGTGCCTCTTAATTGTGAAAATCAAGTGCATAACTAAGGTTGTATGATGCTATTTGTCATGGATGATAGCTCTAATTTATATAACAGTTATGAGCAATATCAGCTGGAAAAAATTGTGTTTTATAACACACTCAGAAGATCAGACTTTGCCCAATTTAAATCTGGCCTTGCATGGCTAACAAAGAGCAAGGATAGCATCCACCTTGCAGAGCCTTTTCCATTCCTATTTATCTTAAACTTCTGTGGAAGACAAGAAGAGACAGGGCTCCTGGCATGTGGAATTGTATAACCTGCCCTCACCAGCATACCAGAACTGGATAGCATGGGAAATGTCATGTACTCTGCCTTTACGTGATGAGCAATGTGTGAGATTTTGTGGTAGAGTTCAATAAACACAATTTATTGTTTCAGAAGGCAGAAGGGATAATTGTGGTTTCTGTCTTCATCTCTCTGAAGAGATCCATCAGAATAAAATACTGAGAAGACTCCTAAAGGGCTTCTCAAGCTGTCCTACCACACGATGAATTTTCTATGGTTTTGAGAACAAGCTGTGGAACAGCAGGTGAGATATGGGCCAGGTTAGAACAGGAGTTTGCAGATATCGGTGAACCTGGTCTATGAAATAAGGTGAGATCTTACTGTTCAATTGCTCTGCTCAAGTGTGAACTGGAAAATGAAACGTGCCTTATTTCAGAGCTCTCCTCAGGCGTTTCCACAGGTTTTGGGATACTACAGAGAGGATGGAGACTTAGAGCAAAAGCACAAGGGCAGGTTCAGCTGCTTCTGAATTTAAACGTTTCTCAGTGCAGAGTCTCTTCTAATATAAAGAAAATCCCTGCTGAGGCAATCTTCTACTTGTTTATTTCAGGATCACATGAACTGGTAGAGAATGTCCTAAGCTTTGTTCCTAGCTCCCAGTTTGACAAACTGTCCAGAGTCAGAATAACCCTGGCCTCATACTGCTTCCTAGAGCCTCCTGCTGAGTGTAAAATATGGCTGTCTTGCAGTTTGAATAAGGCTTTTAATGTGCCATGGGATGTCACGGTCCACAGAAATGGAATACAGTGTTCTGCTTGCTGAGAAACAGAAGAAAAGCTAACCAAACTGGTTTCTTCCTCCTGAGTACATAGTGATTGACTGGAAATTCAGTCACTGAGACTAAAAATATCAGCCCCGCTCACAAAAAAAAGGAAGTATTTGACAGATGGACTTAGTCTTCCCTCAGCATGGACATCTATTTGCCACTAAAAGTTTGGTGAGTGCACTGAGGCCAGATAACATGGTTTCGTCTCCCAGTCATCGACAGACTGTGGGGTATGATGGATGTTATTTCTTTGAATTAAGCCCTCTGAGAAGGGATGGACAGAGCTTTCATAGAAATTGTGCTGCTTAAAGGGTTGTACATGGCTGGGGAGGAAGCAAAGTTTATCTGAGCATATAAGGACAAGCAACTCTTAAAAGCAGGGCTTTGGTCCTCCCCACTGCTATGCTAAGGGAAGCTGAAGTGCTGCCCTCCTGGTCCTCACACCTATGTGCACAGACACAGGCTGCTCTGACCAGTGGTTTCAGTGCAAATGTCAATGAATCACAGAATCATAGAAAGGTTTGGGTTGAAAGGGACCTTAAAGACCATTAGTTCCAACACCCTTGCCATGGGCAGGGACAACCTCCACCAGACCAGGCTGCTCAAAGCCCCGTGCAACCTGGCCTTGAACACTGCCAGGGATGGGGAATATATAAACACTTCAGGAACAGCAATCAAGGAGTGCAGCATCAAACATTTCCAGTGTTGCTGAGTATTCCTACAGGTTTCTCACTACCTTTTTCTCCTTTCTTGTTCCTGATGTGGTGCTACTAATTGCAGAGCAAGGTGAGATATGAGACTGATCTGTTCTGTCCAGCCCTGGTGAATCCTTACCTATGGAAATGGCCATTAGCTGATGACGAGATTTCAGAAGCAAAATAAATCAGTAGTGTTTTGGGTTGAATTTTGTTCAGTGGACAAGAAACCTTCTCAGTAAGTGCATGGTGAAGGCCATACTGCAGGCTGCGTGCATAAGTGCTGGAGTATGTGGACAAGTTGATGAGAGACCTTAAAGATATCTTCTGGAAATCTTTGCTCTTTCTCACTGCCTTTACCAAGGAGGACCCTGGCACAGCCCTGATTCTGAGGATAACTTTGTTTTTCAGCACTTTTTTACTTCCAAACCAACAGCGAGCTGTGTTTTCTTCCAAGCTTTGCAGCATGCTTTTTTACCATATTGGACTCAACCAAGGCTGATCTCCATTTTAATAGATGTATTTTCCACAGGAAATTAATGCATTGTTTCCCCAAAGCTATTTCAGTCTGTAAGCTCCACTGCAGTCTGCCCAGTCGCACGTTATTACAGTGAGCCAAACTAATGTAGTGCCCCCAACAGTCCCTTTAGTAGTTTCAGCCAAGGGATTTGTGTCAAGCTCAGATTTACTACTTGGATCCTCCAAATGACAGTCCCCTGCAAGAGGTCTGGTGGCTTAATATCCCTGTGTTTTTTATCCACGGAAACCTGTGTACAGAGAGAGTAGAGTGTTTCCTAATTGTTGTCTTAAGTTTTCTAATTGCATGTGTACCACGATACCTACAGATACCAGGATATATGGTGTATATGGACTGCATATGCACTATGATATGTATAGATATTAAGATACACATTATATATAGACTATGTGTACCATGGTACTTACAGATGCCATGATACATAGTATATATCACAGGACCACATGGGTATCTTGGTGCCTATAGATACCAGGTTATTTTGTCTATGACTGTGGATTTGTACATCCATTTGTACATTAAAAGTCTTTTCAATCAATATTGTTGGGGTGTTCTGAATTGGCATAGGTAGCTTGAGTTCTCCATTTCCTCCAGAGGCATTAATAACATGGCAGCAGGGCACAGCTTCAGTTTTAAGGTGACAGACGCTTGCAAACCATGACGATGCCTTCCCTGAGCCATTCTCTGTGGAGATGACAAGTAGCTGGCGGCTGTCAGCGCTGCGTAGGAAATCTCCACAGCGGCACTGAGAATGTTTATTGTAGGGAGAGAACTTTTGCCCTGTGAAGTCACCTCCTACTAGTCACCAGTAGGTTTCTGATATTCTATCACAGGAAATTCCTGGTGGACCACAAAAGCAATCCCCTGAGCCCAGCTGCTGCGGACGGGGGGGGGGGGAGAAGAGGCACAGTGCACCGCTGGGTTGAGTCTTAGCCGCAGTGTAGGGCAGGAGCACCTGTGCCCTGCAAAAGGCAAGCTCTGTGCTCCTCAAACAATGTTAAAATGAACTATACAGCGGGGCAAAGGTCAAGTGAACCATTATTGTGCTGCATTTCATGCAAACAAAAAAAATGTATTAGAGGATGTGCTTTGTATTGTAACAAGGTACTGTAAGATTATATTTAGGCTTCGTGTCTTTGAAGCCCTTGGTAACACAACTGTATAATCGCAGCTCTTGATGTTAATGAGGAAGTTATATTATAAGGTACTCCATCTAACTGGGAACAGAGTAGGAAGAATTAATAACCTTTAGGAGAGTGTATGAAACCAGCTATCAAGACCTCGAAAACTAGCTGTATCAGGTGAATATATAGACATTTCTGCAAAGGAGGAAGAAGAAAACCAGCAATTGTCAATTGCTCTTCTTACCTTTGAATGCATAGGCTTTTCTTGTCAAACACCAGTTTCTTGTACACCTTGGAGGTCGCAGCCCTCATTAATACTCCATTTTTCTCTGCTGTTCTGCTGAGGCAGCAAGTATTCAGTCACAGTAGCTACCTTAGTAAGCGAGCAAAACTGAATGAACCTTTACCTGCATGAGTCAGTGCACAATAGGGAAGCAGTCTTGCAAAGGATGAGCAACATGTATGTGGTTGGATGCTACAGGGTTGTGTGTGCTGTAACTAAAAGGTGTCAAACTCCTTCTTTATCTTAAAGACAGGGGTGCTGTAGAAGCAAAATAGTGACCTCTGCTAAAATATGGAAGATGACATGCTTCCAGAGAACTATTAGCTTCTAACCAGTGCCTGATCTCATGTGCTTGCAATCTCAAGATGTGTAAGTCTTCTGAAAATGGCTTTCTCTTCAGCTTGTAGGATTTTGATGCCACACTCCTTTTTTGCTGCTCCTGAAGTGCTCCTCTCTTCATTGAGTTCTGCATTACCACACATGCCATCACTGATCAGCCTCACCAGCACAATCTGTGCCAGTGTATGTAACTGCGAGCAGCAAGGAGCTGCTCGCAATTCAGGTGTTTTTAACCAGAGCAGTGCAGCAGAACAAAATTACACTTAAGAGGTTGTGTGTCTTGGGGGCTTTGGAGTGGGTTTTGGTTTTGGTTGATGAGTGTGGCTATACCAGCAGCCCCACAGCACATAATCTCTGGACCAAGGATGAAGGCACTATAAAGATGTTCCCTGAAAATGCACCATTTCTAAAAAGTAACTTACTGAGAAGTGGTGGTCTGGGTAGGGCCTCTAGAAAAATCAGATGGGCATTTCTGAACACTGTACCCCTTATTTTAACAGAAAGGAAAACGTGAGGCAATTGCAGCTGATTCAGCATCCGGCAGTCTCAGCCAAGTCATATTTTACCTCTTCCCTTCCCTCCCTGCACAAAACTTCCAGGAAAACCTGCAAAGAAAAGGCATATGTGGGTAGGAGGAGACCTGCTTTTTAATTTCAGTACCTCCTATTCAACACAATGCCACACAATGCACAGGATGCGAATATCCCAAGGCACCTTATACAATACAAGTAACAAAAGCACATATACATGCACGAGAAAGGGGGAAGCAGCAAGCATGACAGGGTTATAACACAAAAAGCAGGTATAATTCTCTGCAAAATGCTTATGGAGGAGCATGGAAAAGGAGACTCATGGAAAAAAAATCATCTTTAGAAAGGAGAAGGAAGGGGGGCTGAAGAAATGTTCAGGTGATCACGAGTATTTGATTTCCATTTCAGAGCAGGATTTATCTGGTTTCTCTATCACGTTGAAAGCTGTGGCCAGATCTTCATTATCAACAGAGGAGGAGTCTGGTGTCATGTGTCCTCAGTGCAACATCTACTGATGCTTCTATGATGCTATCTATAGAGTAACCTGGAGCCAGCACTGAGTCATATAATGGCTGTAATGATAGCAGGCAGCAATTGCTGTGATTAGAAGCATATCGTGGCTATTCCTTGTTTCCCCTTCTTTTGGCTGCAGAGAGGAGAGTGTGTGTCAGAGCTGCTGACCCCCACAGAACCACTGATAAAGTGATTCAGAGTATGTGGAGAAACACACAGAATTAAGGCTATGGTCAGTGCTAAATGAGTGCATCAGAGCCTGATCTAAGAAATCTTAAGATTTCTTCAACCTTCTTGCTGATGCATTGCTTTACATTTCCATTAGAAAGACAGTGTTGTGGGTGAAGCACCTAGCCCTTGCCTTACTTGCTCCTCCTTTCAAGCTCCTGCACAAGTTACTGGCGAATGAGCTCACAAAATCTACAACCACCCCGATGTAACCTCAAGAGATCTGCAGTGAGAATGTGTTCTGGGTTTTCAAACAGGAATAAAAGCAAACCACTCTAAATAAAGAGGGCGAGACAAGATCTTTACACACTTTATTAAACAGACAACTCTTTAATGTAGTGGGCTCATACATGGATAGGGAACACTAGATGATTTTTAGTCACAACAACGTCAGCTGGAGGATCAAAACCTAGTGTGAACATACAGAGGCAGAAAGGAGAAATTGCAGGAAATTTAAGTGGGATATAGCCGTGAATCACTTCCCCCTTTGGAATGGGGTCACCGGAGTAATTTATTAATTCATTACACTTTACTTCTTTGTAAACACAAAAGATGAAGCTGACATTTTTATTACATTTGCATGCTTATGGACAGTTGCTATCAGCGTAGCAGAATTATAGTGGGCAAATAGGACCATTTGCAACATCCTAGCTGCCCAATTCTGAATCAAACAAAATGAGCAATACAGAATTCTCCCTTAACAGAGGCTTGATTACCACATCAAATCTAAGCGTGGTGAAATGTTACTGGTGAATCAATTAGGAAGGAGGAAGAATAACAAAAATGCCACGGAAATCTTTTCATTTTCATTGTGCAGTGAGACAAGGCAGGGATTTTGTTTATTGTCTCCTGAAATTGTGACTGCTAGACCCAGGTGACACAGCCTCACCAGCAGTCATGGCACAACACCCATGCCTTCAGTGGGTTGTGGAGCTGCAACAATTGTGCTACTTAGAGCTACACGAAGTTTTCTGTAAAGGTCATGTGCTTGCTATATAATATTCTATACCACTATTCCTTACATTGCAATCTGGCTTTTGATTTTGTTTTTCTACAGAAATAGAGAACAAAGAAAGGGTTATCTTAGCTGTGTGGTATGTTTTACAGTAAGAAGGTATTTAGGGTTTTTGGAAGGTGTGCATAAAATGATTGTGTACTAGGTAAGTAAATGTTACTTAAATAATTAGTCTTTTGTTTGTGTTTGTGCATTGCAACCAGTTTTGTCTTTTGGTGAGAGACTGGACACCTAAAGAGCCCCTCCTTCAGCAGAGTCCAGCCCAAACTTCCCAATGACCTCCTCACCTACCGCTTTTGTCCTGTTCCCATGCAGCCCTGCAGAACATGCCTTTGCTGGCATCTCGTAATCCTGACCAGCTCAGGAAAAGGAGTCATTTGTTGCCTGGACATTGGATGCAGTGGTGAAAGTGACCAAAACTGAATCAGTAGGTTAGTTCCAGTAAGTGATTTCATTTCTCTTGTTTAAAGAAGTTTCCTTGGCTAGAAGCCAGTGATTTGCCTGAAAGGACGCTGAACACAGATGATGCCTGCTCTGTTAAAATTAGCCTATATTGTGCACCAAGACCCTTTTAGCATGTTCTAATATCTGTAAGTGTGTACTTGCAAATCTATCTTTTTATAGTAAAATAGCTCCCAAACCTTACCCCATGGATAATCTGCATAAGATTTTCTTGCAGAATTTAGAGCTCTTATCTGTGTGTGAAATGTGTTGATGTATTTCCAGACATCCATAATCCAAATTCCTGTATGGAAAAGTGGTTAGATGCAGAGTCAATTTTTGAAGGGCATTGGCTCTTGGATGGGGATTGGATAGACGGAATGAAAAATGATGCTCTCTTAGCACTACACTTTTCTGCAGTTTAAATTCATTCTTGCTCTGCACTGATGACACTGAGACCTTGTGGGGGGACTAGAGTTGCTGGATTTTGTGTGTGTAAAACCAGAAAGCCTGAACCACTGTGAAGCAGCCCTGAGACATGAGCCCAGGCTTTTAAGGGATATTCCAAGAGTCTGGCCTTACCAATGGAATTTTGGCTGCCCTGTAAATGAGCTGTACCTCTCACTCATGGGCTACAATACCAGTAAACGACTTTAAGCAAAAATTATTTTGTTGAGCAATTAATCCTGTTATTTTCTATAGATCTACTTTTGAATGGCAAGATAGCTTCTCTCTGCACAGAGTACAAGACAAATTGGATCTGCTACCCTGTAATTCCACATTTCCTCTGTCAGAATCCAGGGCGAAAGAAAAGGAACAAGCTGAATAGGAAAGAAAAGCTGAATAAAATATCTAAACCCCACAGAATGAAAAGCTGATGCATTTAATTAATCTTGAGGAGAAAGGGTTTCCTACTGGGGCAATTTACATAGAGAGGAGGAAGCTTTATGTGAGCAAAGGTACAAGGAGAAGCTTGCTAAGACCTTTGGAGTGTAATAAAGCATAACCCAATCACAGGTGGCTACTTCACACCACAAAACAAGTCTGACACCCCAGCGCTCCTTTGGCACATGCAGAGCTCTGATGCTTTCCCTGATTACATACAGTCTCATAACCTAGTTGGACAGTAGTCACCAATACTGACAACCTCAGCCTGGCAAGGCAGTTGAAAATTGGTCCAAACCCCAAGCCTTAATTAAGAAGTTAAGACTTCTATTTCTTTTCAGTTTGCTCCAGAATTGCAAATGCAAGCATCTCAGATTTTTGGGGTTGATACCCAGAACCTGAAAGAAGCATCAGAGCCGTCTTCTTCCTATTCTGTTCTTGCCTGAATTGGGTTCCACTAGAATTTCAGCTAACAGTGACAACAGTGTTAACAGTGATATTTGCTTTCAGCTATCATTTAATAAGGCCTTCAAAGTAGAAATACCAATTTGGCAGCTTGTGCTGGATACCTAGTTCTGACTTATGCTTGTATTTCCAACTAATCACCTAAAAACCCCCCTAAACCAATCCCTTCTATTTCCACCCCACCACTGCAGCACAGGTAATGTCAGACAAGATGACATACTCTTCTAAAGCTGTTGGTAAACCACGAGGCAGGCTTATGCTTAAGAACAATATACAATGCAACAGACCTCTGTGTTTGTGCTTGTTGCTGTATTACTGACTGCTGCATCTTCCAGAAGTGAAATTTATTTGAATAGCTATGCTGTGAATTTGAATCCCCTTCTCTGGTCCTTAATTAATCTTGTGAAGGTGGAAAAACACCAAAGTATGCCTCTTAACTGCAGGTGGTGAGCATGAGCTACTCTGTTTTTAATACAGGTTTTGGCCAGGAAGTTTCATATCCAATGGGCATTCTCATATTTATGTCATTGGGAAAAAATTACAGTGTCTCCCTATGAATGTTTGAACAAGACTTGCATGTTATTGTCTCAGTGCAGCAGGAATGTCAGCTATGAGGAGAGGAATTCTTTACATCCCACCCAAGGGACTAAGAGAGAATCTCTGGCACATCCCTGTGCACTGTCCAATGGCGAGACAGTTTCCAGCTGCTGGACACAGCACGACTTAAAAATGAAGTACAAAGAGGCAGGGAGCGTGGGTGTGTTTTGCTTTGACTGTGCTGTAGTGCACAAAGGACAGCTACCTTTTCTCCTGGCTTTTTTCCCCTCCCTGCTTGTGTTTCTTTTGTTTGTTTGGTTTTTAACATCAGGAGTTTGGGTTTTGTTTGTCCCTGAGAGAGTCTGTGACTAAGCTGAAATAACAATAACACAGGAGTGAAAGCTGAGAAATTAAGTGAAAAGGATTTAGTGGTGGACACGCTAGTGTTAAGTTAACAGTTGGATTCAATGATCTTGAGGGTCTCGTCCAACCTAAATGATTCTGTGATTCCATGATTTCTGCAGCAGTATCCAGTACCCACCATGTAAGGCTTTTTGACTGTGTTTCCTGCAGAGGCAGGAAAGAAGGGTTTTCCAGTGTCTTGTGTGTGCCAGCTCAATCCTTTCCTTTGCTATAGGTGTCTTGTACACAGCTATTTAAAGCTCTGTGACTTGTTTCACCATCTGTGCCATGCAAGCAGTAGTGCTATGCTGCTCAAATAGGATGCCATGAGGACAAAATGCCCTGAGGGACATGTTATGTGCTGGTGTTGTATAAACTGCCTGTCATTAGATCCTCTAGTTAGACTGACTGTGTGAATTGGTGGTGACAGATGCTGTGCAAATTTGGAGGAGCTTGTCTTGTAGCAGGGTGATGTTTCTGCATAATCCCCATGCTTTAGTCACTTCTGTTTCTTGGGATTCATTGTTTCTTATTTTACTTGCACAGCATATGTGTCTGTTTGTTGCTCTTTCTAAACATCTCATTATGTTCACCATTTGCCAGACATTCCTTATTGTTTGTTTTCTTCGCCTCTCTTCCATGATACCTCCTTTGTTCCAGATGACTCTATAACTACATATTGTAAAATTGACTTAATCTCAGTGAATAGGTAACTCCTGAATGTAGGATTAGTTTTGTTGAATTGCTGGGCAACTTTAGTATTACCTAACTACAAACTAGAACTTAATTTTTAAAAATTATAATCCTTCTAGGTGCTTCATAATTGAGCGAAGAGCACTGAAAACTTGTTGCCAAAATGGGCATTCCTTAGCATCCTGAGGACATCTTAAAGTTAGCATCAAGGGACTGCCCAAAAAGGATTAGTTGCTTTACTGCATATTTCTTTAAAACATAAATGAAAGAAGCGTTGTATTGCTGCTTGCAGACATGTGAAGCCTGTTTTATTTACTCCCTTTTTATCCTGAAAATTTCCCTTCACAAATAATCCTTTTGGCAGCCTGGATAACATCCTAGAGTTTGCACCAATGAATTTGGTGCAGTTTTCAAGGAAGATAGTAAAGGTATTGTCTTTATGACTAATAAAAAATGCATTTCATAGTAGAGAAGAATGTCATGAACATACTGCTTTGTCTGCTTCACTGTGCCCTGAAACTATTCAACACTGTTGAGCACTACTGCAATTTATATAATATGTTAGCCTGTATAACTCGGTTTGTAAGAGAAGGATTTGTGGGGTTTTTTAATTACGTGGCAGTTAAGGAGATTGAATTTCCTTTGTTTGAAATGCATTTGGCTGG
>JBCJKH010045524.1:0-19881 GCA_039877255.1 Loriculus beryllinus | reverse complement strand
TCCCACTGTCCATGTCACCAACAAAGATGTTGAACAAGACCGGTTCCAACACCGATCCCTGAGGGACACCACTCATTACTGGTCTCCAGCTGGACATTGAGCCATTGACCACAACTCTGTGTGTGTGGCCACCCAACCAGTTCTTTATCAACTGAGTGGTCCACCTATCAAATTGATATCTCTCCAGCTTCAAGACATGGATGTCTTGTGGGACAGTGTCAAATGCTTTGTACAAGTCCAGGTAAATGACGTCAACTGCTCTACCCCTGTCCATCAGTTCCGTAGCCCCATCATAGAAGGCCACCAAATTGGTCAGGCAGGATTTCCCCTTAATTAAGCCATGCTGACTGTCACCAAGCATCTTGTTGTTTTTATGTGCCTTAGCATGCCTTCCAGGAGAACCTGCTCCAAGTTTTTGTTAGGCACACAGGTAAGACTGACTGGTCTGTAATTCCCTGGGTCATCCATTTTCACAGTCTTGAAAATGGAGTTATATTACCCTTTTTCCAGACATTAGTGAACATGTAGGTGAAGCACAGAAACCATAACAGACGTGTCATTACAGTATGACTCTACATTCTTACTATCTGTAGTTGCCATACATCTTTCATGTGAATTAGAGAAGAAACAGGTACAAAAGGGCTGTTAAGAATGTTGATACTTTCTCCATTCTGAAGACAAATATGAGAGCAGAATACATGTTTTTAAATAAATCAGTGGGTCTTATTTTGGTGTGGAAGATGCTGTCCTGTGGTTCTGTGAGGCCAGCTTGTGTGTTTTTGAGTGTTTAGGTATATTCCAGGCCTAGGCATGACTTCTCTCATTATTTATTCAGTTACCTTTTCATTAAAATATTTCTCTATGATTTTGCATTATTTACTGTGGAGCTGCTTTGATGACACAAATATTATGACTCGAGACCTCAGAGTTTCCATAAATAAATAGAGAAGCTGGAAAAATTGAACTTTCTTTGTTTTTTTCCAAACACGGAGTCAAGAGAGGAAGAGGAAAATTGGGTCAAATGACATATGCACAGAACAGCAGAAGCCAAAGGCTACAGTACACGCCCAGAGAGCAGCATAGGACTTGGGCAGTGCATCGCCAAGGTAATGTGGAGAGGAGTTACGACTAGCCCAGAGGTGTTAAAGCACCACCAGGGTAAACCAGTTGTACAACTACATATAAATCTGCTTTTTGCATTTCTTGATCTTGGTATTTCTTTTGGATCAATGAATTGTGTGTGCCCCACTTTGTGCTTGCACCACAGCGCTCTTCTGTTTTCCTCTAGCCTGGAGGAGCATGCCTGCATTGCACACCCTCTTACTGCACGTGCTGTTGAACTACTAGAGTAGGTCCATAAGCAATCTACTTTTGACTGACTTGCGTTACATGACGCTGGAAGCTAGCTGGGAACAGTGACTTGGTCATCTGGTATGGTTGCTGCTAGGCACAGAAGTGCATCCACAAGCGCAGTGACAAGCAAATCTTAGCTGGTCCATAACATGTGATATATGTAGAACTCTCTTTAGGAAAATACATGGCACTGGATGCATTTCACTCCCTTTAGGGCGATCATCTACCACTCACTACAGTTATTCCACAAATGTATATATACATACTCTCCTTTCGCATTTGCTCCTGTGGGTTTGTGATATTTTCTACTTTGTCTTTTGACTTCATGCTCCTCTCCAGCACAACCTCTAGCAGCTCCACAAGCACATTCAGATCTACTGGGTTTCCGCTTTCTTAGCTTAGTGCTGCCTCTGACACCTGGAAAGGTTCTGACTTCACCATGACAGTTGTTTGGGGGGGGGGAAGGAGGGAGGGGATTAAGCTTTGTACCTTCTTTACAATTCTCTTACAGAACTGGTCCTATACTTGTTTGCTTAGAACTAGCAGCTCATTATTCTCATTTCTGTCAAAACTGTATGTCCTCTCTTGCTTTTCTGTCTTATAGTACAGGATTTTCAGGAGTAATGCTTTTTTTATAGCTGTGATGATCCAATGCATGAGAGAGTTTAAGAAGCTTTGGCTGAGGTTTGACAAATGGATATATCTGGGGACAAAAAAGACACACAAGCAATCTTCAGGTTTATATTTAGCTGAGAAATTTGCTAATCTTTAAAGAGACATGAAGAAGGACTCACGAGGCCTTACCCTTTTTTTCTTATTAATTGGTTTAATAAATGGCAATATCCCTCTATACAATCCTTTACTTTAAGGATGGTCTATGCAAGCATAATGTTATTTGTGTGTCCATTAAGAAACTTAAAGACTTAATGGACTCATCCATCTCACTGTTACTTCTGCTAACAGATTTTTTTTATTTCATTTTAGAATAAACTACCTGTAAATGCTTTGTAGTATGCAAGATACTTCTTTGAGAATCTCAGATCAGCATATAGCTGTATCATTAGGAACACTATAAGGATAGCCATTTTGCACACAATTGTTATTCACTGAGAACCAACCCTTTATGAAATCCCAAAACATTTTACAATTGTGAACTTTTTCAGTTTTCATAAATTTATAATAGAATTTTATGCTCTGCTATTTTCTGCCTTCTTAACGTTTTTACTGATACTTCAGTTCTTATTGACATGACTTTATACTTTCCTACCTCTTTTCGTAAAAAATATGTAATTAATTACATGAGAATTCAAAAAAGAATGGCAAAGACAGCAAATATAAAGTTGTCAAAAAATGAGAACTGGAAGTATTGTATACCTGAAAAAAAAAAATCTGTGTTGTATTCCAGGGAGCTAAAATTTTCCTTTTGTTAGCAGACGAAGTCAAATCTGTAACTAACTGAGAAAGAAAAAATGTCATATACTTCAAAGTTTTCTGACTGTTTGTTTTTATTGTAAAGCTAACTGAACATGGTTTTGAGTACATTATCTTCAGTTGCAGTTTCCACTAACATTTTATTGTTGAAAAGCTATTGTCAGTGTGCTGAGATAAGGCTAAAAAGAGCTGATGAATATGTTTGTTGGCTGTTCCAAAGACGTAGAAAAGGAAATAATATTTCAGGAGTTTCTGAGTGAATATACCAGGCAGGATGGGATGTTTCCTGAGTAAGCAGGAATTTGTAGCCCACACCTGCAGGAATTGGCTCTGTACAGCTGAGGACTGAATTTTCCACTTTTCAGACAAAGTTCAGTTTCCTCAGTGAAAGTTCAGTTCCTCCAGTGCTCAGTATGGCAAGTTCCCTGTCTCTGATGGCATGAAGCATCCCTTAACAGAAAAGGACATATTGTTTCAAGATTGTTAGGTGCACAGGCTGCCTTCCAAAACCTATTCTAAAGTCAAACCACCTGCTGAATCTGCTTTAGAGAATTATTTTGCTTCTCCTGTGAGTTTTATGTAGGACTGTGCTTTCCCTTCTTCTTTTTTCTGTATTCTGCCTGCATCGTTCCCACATGGTTTCTTAAATCCAAGCTAATATCAGAGGATTAAAATATTACAATTAATTAAATGATCACTATTAGTACAGACATAAGTAGTGCATTACTGAATTAAAACCAGTAGTCTGATCCTTGTTTCAGTGATGCAATGCACTCACAAATTCAATGCACTCCAAAGTTTGTCCACTGGCAGCCTTCCCTGGGGAGGAGCTGGCCAAGCAGGCCAAGCGTTCATCCTTCAAGCCAGCACTGCAGGAGCCAGCCCAGCCCAGTGCACAGGAAATGCAGAGGAAATACTGTCCCTTCCTCTGGGACCTGCAGAACTGCAGGACTGGGAAAGATGGACCAAGGATTTTATGGTTTTCTCTTTCTGACTAGGACATCTGTAACACCTTCAGCATTCTGCATGGTTAAAACATCCTACAGGCGTCATGTAAATAAACAAAATGGAAAAGCTGGAGTCGTGATGAACAGACCAAACTGACTGTAAAATGTGTTCTTTCTTACACAGAAACATTGAACTACAGTTAAAAATATGAGTAGAAACAAGCAGCATAACTTGGGAGTCACTTTATAAAAGTATGATTTCAGGTCATAAAAGGTATTTAGGTCCTCCTTTACTTAACTCTTACTTAATGGGGATTTGGCACCTAAATAGCACTGAAGATCTGATCCATGATCAATATTCGCTTAATCGCTCACAAAATCTTTAGCCTGTTTAGAGAAACTATGTCTCCAAAAGTTCCCATTCAGGTTCCTGTGCCAGGTCTAATGCTACCATAAAGTTGCAGAGCTTTTTAAATGTCTAAAAGCTTCAGATGTCGAAGCCAAAATTACATTTTATATGACTCACAACCAACATATCACTTTCTTTTTTCAGTGCTGTTATTTCCTAAATAACCCTGCTAAGGCAGAATTGCACTGGAAAGAATGAGATACAAGGCCAGTGGAGAGGTTATATATTGTAAATAAGAAAGATATAATTTTTTGTTCAAGAGTAGTCTGTTTTGGTTTGGGTTTTGTTTTTTTTTTAATAATCCCTACGTATTCAAGTTCAGCATCCTTCTTTTATTGTCTTCACATACTTATTACTGATAACTGCTTTTCTTCTACATTTTATCTTAAATTCTGGGGAAAGAAGTTGTCTAAGTTGTCTTTTAAAGGTACCTGGAAGTTTAATAGTTTGTGACTTTTAAGCTCCAAACCACTCAGAAATGAAGCAGCAGCTTATTACATGCGCTTGTCGCTTTTATGCCTTTCTTGAAGTTTCTATTCTCTTGAGTGACTTTTAACAGCATTAAATCAACACCATCTACTCAAGAGTTGCCAGTCTAGTGCTTTTTTTGCCAGATGATCTTTCTTTTAATCTGATTCTGTGGAAAGCAGCAGGGTATTACAGCTCTACAATTTATCTGCAATAACAACAATCAAAGCTCTTATTTTCCTTAATCTGTAACAGAGCTCTGCTTTATTTCATGTTGTGGAATTTTCTTTCTCTAACTGGTAGCTGCATTCCAGGCCAAAAGCTGTGGCAATGACAGTAATGCAGAGCACAATGGCCATTTCTGATGACATTCATGTGCTGACTGTACCCTCAGAGAAACCTAATAACACTTAATGATAGCAAATTTTTGGCCTTATAGTATCTGACATTTTTCAATCTCCTGAGCATCTTGGTCAATCAGAACTCTGTGATAGTGTCAGAGCTTTGTTTCTTTTATTTAAAATCAGAAAAAGAAAAAAATCCTTTAAACCATAGATTCACTGTGGCAAGCTGAATTTTTATGTGTGGTGGCAGCAAAGGCTGTGCACAAGACATCAATAGCAGAGATAAGTATAGCTGTAGTAAATTAAAATACTTCTATCTGCAGCTGGCTGTTCTGCCTCTCTGCTGTTGTTACTGGCCCTGAGGTTAGAAGCAGTAAAACAGAGCTTAGATTTGCACCTCACTGCTCCAGTTCCTATTTCAGGGTGTTAGTTTAAGGCACTGATGAGAAGCTATAGAAAACCCCACACTAACACAGTGGAGTGGAGCTGTGATTCTGACACCCTTACACAGGAACAACTGAATTATAGAGAAAATGGAGAACAGACGTCTCAGGTCAGCAGCGTCTTAGGCAGCTACAGCTACATATTCCAGAAGCTGCCTGTTCTGGGCATCAAGGGTGGAAACAGACTGCTGGCTGGGATTTACAGCCATGAGCTGGATTTGTGAAACTTAATCCAAACTGTGTAACTGAGGATGCTTCAGCCAGCCAGCTAAGAGGAGAGGCTGAAGGCACACAGAAACTCTTACTTCCAGCTTTCAGCAGCTCAGAAAACTTCTACAGCTGTTGTTTATGAAAGACTGGCATCGGCAGCCTGAAAGGCTTCAGTGCTCTAGCTGCCACGGTGGGTTTGGATACTGTCTTGTAGTTCTCTTTTAGAATTCAGCTGAAATGGAAGGTATCAGTGTTGCTTTCCATCTTTTCTTTAACAGAGGCTTTACAGAGGAAACACAAAACAGATTTCTCTGCCCTTTTTACCTGGAGAAGGGTCAAACCTACATCTCACATAACCCATAAATTCTTCTTTCACTTCCTGTTTTAAGGCAGGTATGATAAAAGTTTATTCACCACTTCTCTGTTGAAGCTGTGCCACTGTGTAGAAAGAAAAATAAGACTGAGATGGCCAGAGAAGGATAAGAGAGTAGACAACTGGGAATGTAACTCAGTGTAATGAATCCAGCCCTGTAACACACAGCCTTGCCCAGGAAGAGGTCAGTTCACATACTGCTGTTGTATTTTATTTGTGAATTCTTCAATGAAAAAATGCATAAACAATCCTTGGGGCAGGGAGCAGAGCCCAAGGGGAGGACAACATGAGATCACTAAAGAACTTCTTTGTGTTCCCTTTGTTTACTGTTTCCATGGCTTATGAATTTTGTGCTCTTTTTACAGCCATTAAGTATACATGACATACTGGATGCTAAAATCAACATGCTCTGCCAACAGTGTGATCCAGACAAAAGCTGTGACATCAAAACACTGTGCCCATGAGCTAGTTTACTTTTTCTTATCAGTATGTACCAAACTGTCCTCTGGCTTTAGTATAATTTTAACATTACATGTATCCCCACAGCTTTCCAGAACCCAAAAACTAGCTGTCACATCAAAATCCATGTTACAGAATATGCTCCTAGTGTCAAGTCAAATCTATTAGAACTAGCATAAAGTTGTCTTAATAATCCTCTTCCTGGATAAGCTTTTACTCAGAGATCTGCATAATCTGTGAGGACTTCCTCATTGTGCGTATCAACTATGTGACAACTACAACTTCAAGGCCAGCAACTTGTATCACCATAGGATAATAATATCTTTCTTTACAGGGTCAGGTATTCACCCCAGAGACCACTGAGGCAGTGACAGAAGTATCTGGTAAGCGACTAATAGGCTGTCCACACCTCACAATCGCAAAGCAGTAACAAGGGCAGCCTACTAACAGCAGTCTTCTCTTGCAAACAAGCCCTAGAATCTCTCAACACTTTGTGATGTTGGTTACCAAATCACTGGTAGCTCTGCAAAGTGATATCTGAATAATCTAATAACAAGGACCATATATACAAGGTACAAATCACCTCAAATACATTTTCTTCAACTGTCATTGCTGAGCTTTGCATGGTTGGAGCAAATGTTTTATGTGGCCTGAGTCCGTTTCCTGCATAGGCAGGAACTCTTAGATTTTTACACACAAATTGTTTAAGCATATGAGGATTTTATTTCAGTTGATGCAGTGATGTCTCTATGCGATCAACATCTGAACTCTAAGTTGAGTTAGGTGCCCAACAGGTTTATGTAGTGTTTGCAGTTATCATTCAGTTTAGCAGAGGTAGTTTCATTCCACTGAACACCCACATCTGCAGCTTAGTCACCTGCGTGAGTTTCATATCCTCAGGAGCCAATGGCACTTCATGGTGAAATAGCTACCCAAAGCTCTGAATTGATGAGCTCTTTCCACTGACTGTAGAATTACATCTCATACATCTATTTTTCTAATTTAAATGTCTCATTTAAGTGACTAAAGTTAAGTAGGATGAATCCAGGCTAAAGTGTATTTTTAGCAAACGTCTTAGTCACTACTAAGTGCTACATACCAAGAAGTTACTCAGCTACTAGCCTTGTGACATGTAGTTGAGTTGTCAAATTCTATCTGTACACAAAGATTACAGTATTTAAAGCATGACGGGAATTCTCCTTCAGGCCCTTCAGGGCATCTGTGCATTTTCTCCATAACATATTTTCAGCTGTTTAGGTAATACAATTGGAAGTATTGTTGGTTTGAAAGACTGCATCTGTAATCTAGCACAGACAGTGTAATGTAACTAAACACTTAATGAATTTTTGAAATTAAGGGAGGAGGAATAATTTAGCATAATATCCTTTGAATACAGTAGAATTTTGATTTACTATGATTTCATAGTAGAAACTATAGTGCTGCATCTCTCGTATTTTGTGTACTTGAGGAGACATGTCCATGGCAAACTAAAGAATAACATGACCTTTTTATAGGAAATTATAATTAAATCATGCCTGAGTTTTGCTGTTCTTCAATGATTGTCATTTAATTCAGTGGCTGGTGTATAATAAAATATGCTACTGAATTATTTTCAGTGAGAACGCAGCTCATCACAACCTCAAAACTAGGACTTGGTGAAATGTCCACCTTCTGGGCTGGCACTGCGTTATCCATGAGGCAGGCAGTTTGAGGTTCTCCTGGTGTGGTACATCCCTTTTTCAGAAAAGACTATAAAATAACCATAGAGGAAGGCATCTGTTGAGCAGAATGAGAACATATCCCTTCACAGGTGCATTTGCATGGTGAACTTTAGCTAAACACTGCAGAGCACTGAAACAGGTAGTAATTTTAATGATCCCTGAATAAAGGTGAAGTTCATTAAAAATCTATCCAAATCACGACATTGTGGCCTGTTCTAAAAGGAAGAAATTAATCTCTGAAACCTTAATTTTTGTCTAGGACAGGACCAGGTCTTAATTTTAACTCTTCTTTGAATTTTGAAGCTTCTGCTTCCCCTACAGTTATATCAAAGGACTGTAGTGACATGGCAATTAAACCTTTGAAAAACTGACAGAAACTTACAATTAAATGTTTGAAAAAATGGACAGAAATACTGGGGAAACAAAGATCAGGAGTGAAGACCTTGATGCCATTACAATTTTCTGCTGGGGAGTATGAAGCACCTATTAGCATGCTGACTCTTTTAAATGCCATTTTGAGGGTGTTGTGCTCCCAGTAAATTTAGAGTACAGTACACTGAGTCTAGATGCCAATGAGAAGGTACTTTCTAGTTTATTAGCTAGCTATGAAGAATGTTTTCCTAAGTTCTTTATACGACCTATCTCTTATTCAGGAAAACATTTCAAGAATAATACTTTACATAGGTAAATCAATGCATACAGAGAATTCTTCATTTCAGTTAAGTTCCTTTTCTCCTGTTTGCAGTAGAAAATACTTATTCTACACAGATTTTGGGTGTTTTGCAGGAGAACTTATCATTATTTTTAATTGTGGTGTTTTTTCAACATCAATTGCAACAAATTCAAGAGAAAATTTAATTTGAACTTTGTGTAATAACAACTTTGTCTCATCTCATCCATATTGATATAATCCCCATGAGGTCACCATACTGCAGATTCCATGTGACATGGGCAGTTGCTTCCAAGCTGAATCTAAGATTTTTTCATGCTGTGTTTGTAGCTGGCTTTTTTATAGTGAGAAACTCTGACGAGCTCTGTAAAGCCAAGGAAGGGAGTGGCATCTGTTACTGCTTGTTTGCTGCAGCCAGCTTTTATAGCACCCCACCGTTTCAATAGTTTCAAAGAAAAAGAAAAATATGCCTCCTTCAGGCTTCACTGGATTCAAAATTAGCTGATTTTATTCTTTCATTAGCTCAGCTGTTTCTTGTTAGCAGTTTCACATCATGAATAGAGCCTGATAATACACGTACAGGGTTGTAATTTTTGTCAACTTGGTGATTTTACTGCCTTTATAGTAAAAAATTCTCTGTATCTTCTGAGTTTTAAAATGTCTTCTGCTTGACCTACCTGATGTCATATATCTTTGGTTTCAGGAAGCAATAAGGGTTTCAGCAAGCAATAAGAGTTTCAGCTCTGATTCAAATATCACTTCTTATGAAACTTTTCTGTTTTCAAAACAGCCTTCAAACATAATATTTTTAAGAGTGCCCTTAAATTTAAGCAGCCATCCCAAAGGCACTGCATTCTATTAATAGCTTTTGGAGAGACAACTCTTGTATTTCTGAATTTGGCACAAAAATCGTGTAAGTATTTTCAGAGGATAACTTCTCCAATTAATGTAAATAGGATATGCTTAAATGACAATTGTTCCTAGGAAGGAATTCACCAAGGTCATGTGTTTTTTTTGGATACACAAAACATGTTACTACTCATCCAATATGAGTATCTGGAAGCTGTTTCCAGATTTATTAATGCAAGTTTCACTGGCAATAACAGTTCTGAAAAGGGGTTCGTTGTCTTAAGCCTGTCAAGGGAAAGGCATGATTACTGCACTGAATTAAAACATGAGTTGGCTGAAAGTAGGCATCAGGTTATGTAAAATATTTTCCCACCATTACTGGTTTCGTCTAGGTTTTTAGAGAACTATTAGTATATGAAGATATTTGATACGTATATAACTTTTCATAAGTTTAACCTAAGACATTTTTTTTCCCTTCAAAAGAGGGGTGTGGAAAAGATGCTGTTTACTGCTTCATTGTGTTGCTCCGATAACACAGCCCTGCATTGCTCTTTGCTATTCAGACATAATTGAGTGACATTACTTTTGATACAACAACACGTCTTTCTAAAAGATGCATTGCTTTCAAGCCTTTCTTTCTGAGATAATAATCATGTCTAAAAAAGACATGATTAAAAAATGTTTAGTAGAAGGGGAAGGAATGCTTTTGGCTGAAGAAGCTGTTTCAGATGTTGTTGAAATAACTTCTACAATAGCCTTATACCTTTTGTCTAAAGATTTCTAGTATATACTTACAGGTTAAAAATGCAACTCTTGGCAGCTAATTAATGTATTCATAAGAACATAATATTGAAAAATGTAAAACATGAAGATGAGTGAGTTATTGCTTCATTTTATTCGTTTTACATGTGTGTGTAGACTTCTGTATTATCCTTCAGAAATGCTTTCACCTGTGTACACATCTTATCCAAGCGGACAACAGAAAACAAAAATCTACTGGAATTCCTTTAATTAGTTTGGATTCATTCCTTAGTAAAAGCAGCAGGCAAAACCATACTCATCTTGGTACAAAAATATTGTCTTGAAATGACTAGGCATGGAGATACATTTATAACATCCTGACTTTCTGAAAAGAAGGCATAAACCCACTATTATTATCAATTTTTGTGTTAATCTTGCCTCTCCTCTTTCTAATACCATTTAAAGACTGTACTGACAGCCAGAAAAATTCCTAGCAGCAGTCTGCAGAAGGACATGACTTTGACATGCTAAGCTCTTCCGTTCCCTAACCCTATTGTCAGGCTGCCTACTTGTTCTTATTTGCTATTTAATTAATTTAGAAGGAACATGTTGGTTCTCCATTGACTAGAATTTTGAGAATATTAAAGCCAGCTAGTAAAAACTTTAGATTTCAGGTAACTGAAAAGTAGAATGTCAAATTAAGAATTGATGTCAAGCATCTCCTTGCACCTCCTGGATGCACATTCATCTCCTGGTGCCTAGCTGAAGCAAATGATGCTTTCACACACTAAAATGCAGTGAGCGATTGTTGGTCTGTTGGTTTTCTATCCACTCTTGGCTCCTGTGGCAGTTTTCATTCTGCACATTTTTTACTGAAATAATATTTTGCTTTTTTTTTTGATGCACAGAGGCGGTACCTCCTGATACGGAGGAGTTAGAGCTAGCTCACATGGCTGTTACTCATATTTGTATAGGAAACTTGGCCCTCAGAGTACACAATGGTATGTATAGTTTCTTGTATCTTCTCAGTCCTGGGAAATGATGCATCAAACAACACCTACTGCAGATATTTATTTCACAACCAGTATTCATAAGTTCTCGTCACTCGTTTTGGTGTTCTTGTTTGTGGTAATACTGATCACCGTATGTGAGTAGAGAGGAATGATTTAACATTCTTTGTGAATTTATTTCTTATGTGCATTCCTCGCATATTATAATTCAAACATACCTCTGCTCTATTTTCCTCAACCTGCCCAGTAATATTTTCAATCTGAGTGCTGCCTGTGTTATAAATGGGTATTTTGTTTCCTAATGTAACAGAACACAAACATGTAATTAAGAGGGGGGAAAACAATCTCTGCAGTTAATCCTTGGACAGGTTTCTACCAATTTAATTTGTTATTGCTGTTGCTGGAATACAGTATTTAAAGGCAGTTCAGTCTGCGTCTTGCTCAAAAACTTTTGGACAGTTTGAGTGGCTGCTGAAACCATGCACTGTTTCTGTTCTGTGTAACTGCCTGATGCTCCTAGATACATGGGTAGGTTCATGCACCAGGGACAGCAGATGGCCTTGTATCCAAAGTTTGTTATTGTTATTACTATTTATTATTATTACTCCACACCCATTTTCTTCCTATATGCCACTTATTTAGAATATAACAGCAACCAAAACCTTCACGATTCCTCACCAGATAACTGTGCAATCTGGATACATTTTACAAAGTGTCACAAAACCACCAACAAATGAAGGAAGGATTATTATGAATTCAGATGAGTTTTAGTGTCGCATGTTTTTTGCTTTAAAATTAACAATACTATACTCCTCTCTAACCCTCAGTTCCCCTTGAGTCCCTGCACTTTTCCCAGTACCTTCTTATTTAGAAGACAATGCATTAATCTGCATTTTTAAAAAAAAGTGGCCTTTATTTCCTGTCATTTTCTGCAATTTTCCTTTAGATTCAAACCTCTAAATTATATAGGGAAACATGGTGTGACATTCACATGCTAACTATTTTTAGAGAACATGAATAATTACACCAGATGGTTGTTTAATTCTCTTGGCATTACCTCTACTGTACATTTATGGCTTAAAGTAATATTTCCTTACACTTTTTGATATCTGTGGAAGGTCATGGGTAGATCCCATTTCATTATTTACATCTGATCCCATTTCAATGCTACAGCTGTCAGAGGGCTACAGAGATGCTGATCTGCAGACTTCTTAGTAAATGTTTCATCTCTTAGAGCCAAAGAAGCATTTTCATGAGAAAACATTCCATCTTTGACAGCAGATTGTTAATATTTTATATACAAAGGAGCACTACTTATTCTATGATTGCCTCCATTTAATATTCCAAGATATACTAAAATTAATCCTTTGAATTGCCTCTTCTTTTTATGAAGCAGTAAATACAGGAGAGGTGTTTCTTCACATTCTGTGTACCTTGACTGCTCTGTGAGTTGCAGAGGAAGTTTCTGCAGTTCAGTCTGTTTGGTTGCTTAGTGCAATTACCTAGGCAATTACACCTTTCCATATTCTTAAATATTTGGACCAGTGTAAAAGACTTATTCTTTAGGTGTTATTTTTGAAAGCCACAGATTATTATGCATCAAAGTCAATTCAACTGATGTGAAAGGTTTAACGACACATATTTTCAGAGAGTATAGGGCCCTAGACTGTGGAGGATGAAAATTTTGTATCAGGAGAACTTTTGAAATTTATTTTTGTTCTGCTCTGGAACAAAAAAAAATCTTTCCAACATTTACATAGGAATGGAAATATATCAGAGTATCTGGCTTTGGCTCCAAAACTCAAGTAGTTCTTTTTAATAAGTGTATTTACAGCCCATGATACTTAGAGAGATGGTCTTAGTTATAGAAACCATCTGCTGTGCTTAATTCTTAAATTTTTGATCCAGTAAAAGCCAGAAAAAGCCTTTACTTTTGCCCCCATGCTGTAGACCAGTGTCCTAGCTAAGCTTTGGCTCTAAGGAATATGTTGTATTTTCATTTTGCTAGAAAGGTTCTGATCAGATCAGCTAAGGTTGGGCAATGGAGGCATGTGAGAAATGAGAGGAATCCTGGTAATTTCTGACTCTTCTGAAACACGAAGTATCTGAGCAGCCCAGTAGCTGGCTCCCACTTAGAAAAGCTTGCATATATTCAGCATAAAAAAGCATATTTGACTGATTTGTCCTTCTATTTATTTCTGTACACCTGCAAGTTATGTGCAACAAGCAAAAAAATTTTGCACTCCAATCAGAAATTGACCTTTTATTATCCTCATCCAGAACAGTGTGTCTGGGTTATGAAAAGAAGCATAGTTTAGTGCTGTTCAGGGTGAGAGGGAAGGATAGGGAAGGGAAAGAAAGGAAATTGAAAGGAAAGAAAGGGAAAGGAAGGGAAGGGAAAAGTCATTCAGCACTACTTGGCTAGGCTTATACCAATACAAGTCTCATCTCTTCAGGTAGCTCACGCACTTGAGATAATAATCATTAGTATTTTGTTATTTCCTAAATGCTTGTGTTCAAGGACTGCTCTACGTAACAGGAGTCTGATTAATTTTATAGTTTGTATACTATATATACATATACATAGTATACATAGTTTTTATACTATATATACATACTTTGTATGTATATATATATCAAGAAAAGAAAATACATAGTATTGTTTCTGGTTTGCAATATATCTGTCTTCCTGGGAAAGCATGTAACTGAGATACCTGTGTGTAGCTTTAACGGGCAACTCAGGGCACATGAACAAAAGCATTTGTGCAGTTCCAGGTTTTATTGCAAAAGGGTACTGGCTTCAAGTTATGCTACTTTATCTGTATGATTTATTTTCCTCATGGCACTATCTCTCCATATCTGTGCTACAGAATGTGTTCCTTTCTATATAGGCATTGAATCCAGTGGAAGGTGAAACGAACATCTCAAGCAAATTCAGTGAAGGTGCAATCTCCAAAAGACCAGAGAAGCAGTGGGTCCTTCCTTAGTGGACAGAGCAGGCTTGGGGCAAGTCAAGGAAAAGTTCTGCAGGTAAATGCTATGTAAATTTACTACCTGTTGTCGCTTGTGCTTTCTGTGCAAGTAAGACATGAGTGCAGTTCTTCTAAGTTTGTTCTTTTTCTCATCTTGGTTGAGAAGCATTGCTTCCACTCTAACCTAGACTAACTCCTCAGCTCACATCAAACCTGTCTAGTTTATGCACTTGAGAAATATTAAAAAGAGAAAAGACAAAATGTAGCAACACACGTCAAGCTCATCAATTCTAAACTAATCATAAATATACTGAGCAAGTGTGACATGTTGATGCAAAAGGACCTTATTCTTGGCATATGGAGAAAAGAAATGCAGGACTCAGCTGCAAAAGTTGATGTGCAACACTGAAAACAAACTGCTGCTAGAAAATTATACCTGTCACTTAAATGAAAAATTCTCACCATCACTCAAACCTAAAAGAAATTCCACATCTTTGTCATTACAGTTCCCACATATATGACTTTTTTTATAACCTTATCTAAGAGAAGCTGTCATTTTAAATAGAAACATGATGTATCCAGATAGATTATCTAATTAACTTTGTAAATGCAATATAAACTGCAGTTTAGAAGGGAGAAATATGAGCTAAAACCCAGGGTTAATTAGCGTCTAGAGATCTAAGGTAACACAGTTGGACTGTTCACTTCACAGGGTTTGTTTTAGGTTGCTGAGAGCTAGCAAAAGCCTCCATGCTGTATATTGTGGTCTGGAGATGTGAATATCCTTTATGTAGAAACCACTAGTATAATTGTAATAACCCCTTTGTTTGGTCAAAAATATGAATTTTCAACAAAGAGCAAACTTGACTTTTAATCTTTTTCAGCACTTCTTAACAGAATTGTCAGGAATCAGATAAGTGTCAGTACTGATACATTATGATAAAAGAGTAATGAAGAGTAATTCACAGGCTTCCTTTTTTGTGTAGATATAGCAGGGTTTTTTTACTTTTTACTAATACAACAAGGTTAATAAAAAAAAAATTAAGAGGCTTGAAAACATATTTACCACAGCTATGGCAGCTCAGTTATATTTGCAATTGTAATTATCACTGTGTTCTAATAGAACTTCTCTCTCCACTTGAGTTTGACTAGGAATATACTGTGATGAAAACACATTTGGTAACCTGAAAGAAATCCTGTGGTCTCTTCTTACAGTGGGGAATGCTACATAAGTGTTGTATTAAATGCTTGTGTCCTTTAATAGAGCTATTATTAAAATAGAAATACTTCAGGCGGTGCTGTTTGATTGCTATCCACCACCCCAAGATGCTTCACCTGGAGGCAGAATCCTGTCTTCACCTATAGAAGAGTCATTCCCCTTCCCTTATATTGCTTTGACTATTATATCAGCTCAAAGAAACATTCCTTTTTATCATGGTATTTGAGAAGCCCAGGCAGAGCTTTCCTACCTACAAAGCTCTACACTGTGCACATTGATCCTACTTTCTGTTTAACGATGGAGAATTATCTCAAAATAAACTGGGAAGTGACTATACGGTAGCTTAATGCTGAAGGTTGAAAGTGCTGTGTGTCATAGCACAGTAATATTATTGCCTAACAGTAAACAACAGAGCTTAAAAGACACTATAATTTTCTTCTTATAAAGCAACTTTAATCATAGTTTTATTGTACCTTCAGCATTTATTAAGGCAATAATGCAAATATTAATAATTTAAGCATAACCTTACAGTAAAATCTGTAATATGAAATGTACATCCACCAGAGTCGTCTAGTCAAATGGAGTCTGCATCTCCCACAATAGGAGGATAGATATGCACTAGCCTCAGATTGTCAAAGCTAGTAGAGTTGCAAGTCATTCGCTACAGATAGGGCCAAATTCAACTCTCCATATTGCTCCAGACAATTTAGGAAAAGCTTCAAATAGCTATATCAGATTAGGAGTTGGAGCAAATGGTACTGTGGGCAGGTGCCACTATCTTTTTTTTAAAGGGATTTATTCAGCTTCCCTAAAATTCATTTGAACAAAATCTGTCAATCTGTCTTGTAGGTAGTGTCTGACAATTTGACGGATGTATCATAGTTACTGATATGAGTAAAAAAGGGGAACATTTCTCTCTGCAGAAAAGGGTTACAAGACTTGTGTGGAAAGTACCTTCTTTTGTCAAGGCAATTGACTGATTACCATAATAATAATGCATAATGTTAAACAAGACAAAAGACTAAAAAGTTCATTCTTGGCTCTTCTAGGCTGTCCCTGAAGGTAGTGCAGCATTCTGCATGAAAGGGACTGATGTTTTGATTTCAGAACTGATTAGATGGGAATATGCACTGCAAATAGAACAGAAATAGTCACACAAACATACTGCTGGCAGTACCAACAAAGCAGGGGAGAAGTGACCTGGCAGAAGCAATACAGAAACATATATTCTCCCAAAAGCTTGTTTGAGCTGCAGAGTACTGGGAGAATTCTGCATCATTTTCACCCATTCTGGAAAACAAAAAATGTTGCAATAGGGGATCATATAAGTGACCCACACTGACTCCAGTACTGACTAGTGCAATAGGGCTCCTCTACAAAACCAGATATGGAATAAAGTAGCAAAATTGCCTTCCTGGTAGATACTACTGTGTTCCCTTTGGGACATCTTTTTCCGTAACTGGCAATACATAACCTTGCATAAACACTGCTAATTTTAAAATTGTTTTACTAGTTTGGCCTTGACACAGAAACTTGCTTTTAAAGGAATAAACAGTATTCTAAAATTGTAACCAAGATGTTCTAACTATATCAAGGATTAAAAAGAATAAGGTATTTTACCAGGCTTCAGCTGTGTGCCTTATTTCTTCTGCAAGTCTCTTGTGCCTGCAGCACAGTCCTAAGGTCAGCAAAGATCCAGCAATGAGCAGCTCAACAAATGTGCAGGTAGGTTTGTGTAGTAGTTTTTTTATATATTGAAGGACTACCTCAGGCTAATGCCAGTATTTCTCCAAATCTCAGCAAGGCCATCTCCAAGTCAGCTAAGCCAAACATACTACCATCCCAAATGTTTGTTTCGTTTTGTTTTATTTTTGTAACATGATGTCTAGTCTCTGTCAAGGCCTTGTAAAAAGGCATATTCACTGTCCTCATTTATGGGTCTGCATGATGAACATGAAGCTATCTGAAAAAAAGTTAGGTGTTTAAAACTGTGATGAGAAGATGCAATCTGGAAAGAACCATTTATCTGCCAGGAAATGTTGTACGGCATCTGTAACTAGGCAGATTTACAGTCAAAACCACATTCACACTAGTGAAGCCACACTGGAGCACAGCATTTCAAAGGCATCTTTAAATGGAATAAAAAAAATGAAATTCTGTGAAGCAGAACTGTATTCCTGTAGGAAACAGGAGTTAAGAAATGAGCAGTTGGCTTAAATCAGTAATCAGGAATAGAGAATGTAGAGATCTTTGGGAGAGAGCATGCACTGATTAAAAAAGAAAATGTAGAATCAATACAGTCATTTCAGTCTGTATTTACTTCAGAGAGGAGAAGCCAAGGACAGGCAGGATATGGCAGTGATTGGGGTCCTCTTAGGGAAAACATGACAGAAGATACTTTAACATAACTTGCTAGCCAGAAAACACCAGGAAGTAAAACAGATGACTTTATGTAATGACACATTATTGTTTGGTTTATGTGCACCCATTTCCAAATATAGTTATGAATTTGTTAAAGAATTCTGCTTCCTTTTTTTTTTTTTCATCTTATGATGGAAGTGTTGTTGAATTATTTCAGAGAGTCTGCAAACTCCTTTGTGTGGTGATGAGGATTGACCCTGAAGGTTTGGCATTTGCCTCTTAATTTCCAGTGCCTACCAAAGGTGTCAGTCTCAGGAAGACATCTTCCTGACAGGCACTGAAAATGGCAGGACAGTGGAGAAGCTGAACCTGACATATTGTGAAGAGCACCATGTTGAGAACAAGGGAAGAGTACAGTCATGATTGTCCAGAGGCCAAGACATACTATGCATTGCCAACATCTCTTCCTGACACTCCACTGAAATCCTAGCATTACACTGAAAGCTCTTTCCACTTGACACAGATTCTTCCCCCTATGACACTTTCGGCAAAGTTCAAGTAATTGAAGACAATGGAATTGTAAGAAATATGAACTGTATATATGTGTAAGTGTATATACACACTTACAAAGGAAGCTATTAGAGAATTAAGTACATTTGAATCCTACTTCATGGCAAATGAAGGGGTGAAATGACTAATGACCAGATGTCCAGTCTTCTCCCCCACATTCTCCCAGGCTTCGTCTCCTTTTCACTTGAGCAACTGCATGAGACATGAATAAAGTCCCGTATTCTCTGTTTAGACACCATCACATCAAATAAAACAAAACTGTCACTGTTTTATTTTAACATGCTTTACATTGTAAACTTAGTCTGTTCAGATATTGCTATATATCCTGTCTGAAATGTCACAGTAACCTTTCTAACCACCAAATGTTAACTGGGCACAAATGCCTTATAACATGCCATTAGTGCCAAGATTGAATTTAAGCCAAAAAGAAATGACTTGGAACTTCTCAAACTGGTCAATGCCAAGCAGTCATCCACTTTCTAGGAAAGAGCTGGTGATGTGGTTTTAGGTTATGTGATTAAAGGCTTATCTTCACAAACACGAGGCACAGAGATGCTCAATGGCAGTGAGGGAATCCCAACAACCTCATCAGCTACTCTTAAAGTCCTAAAGCTGAAACAGTCACTGAAGAGATCTGTTTGTGTGTGTGTTTCTATGTGCACTGAGGCAACTGGAGACTACAGGATCCAGGATCCAGTTAACGAGTAAATCATCCAAAGATACTTACTGGATGTATCTGCAGTGCTTATCGGGATGGGGGACACAATGACACAACACAGCTACTGGATAAATTTTGCATCTAAGACCTTTTACTGGAAGGATCTACATTGCGTATGTCTCTATGTATATATATATAATTTCCACTAATTCAGCCAGAGGGAAAGATGAGGCCACTGGTGCTATTTGTGTTTGCATGAGTGGTGTTTTCTGTTTATGTTGACCTGTGTGGCTGGCCATGTGTATATGTATGTGTATTACGTGTAAGTGTGCATGTGTGTACATGTACAAGCTCAGTCTCACTGTGACTGGACATGGGGACATGGAGCCACAGAAGCCTTGCACTGTTGGGTGACGGGATTTAGCAGCTCCTAATGCCTGAAGTTGACAAACAAGTAAAAAGAGCTTTACTGCTGAGAATTTCAGTTCCTCTGAGATCTTAATAGACTACTTCAAGGGAGTATTCTCAAAGGTTAACTAAGACAGTTCTGGAATAAAAAAAAAATAAAAATAAAAATAAAAATAAAAATAAAAATGAAAATAAAAATAAAAATAAAAATAAAAATAAAAATAAAAATAAAAATAAAAATAAAAATAAAAATAAAAATAAAAAT
>JBCJKH010045522.1:0-15894 GCA_039877255.1 Loriculus beryllinus | reverse complement strand
TCGGCACGCCCCCTTCCTAAGCCAGGCTAGGATAATAAACATTTCAGAGCTGTCACTGCTGCCTCTCCCCTGCTGACATTTGATCATTACGGTATCTTAAGAACGTTTAAATAGGTCAGGGTTTTAATGGGAGAGCTCGGCTTCTGGGAGCAAGACTGACAGGGCTTTGAGAGCAGATTAGCAGCGCTGGTAAATCAATCTCAAACTGACTCACAACCCTAAGGAAAGTAGGAAGGTGAAAACAGTAAAAAGTGAACCTAACCAAATAAATGGCCTCAGCTCTTCCGCTCTGGAGATGTACCAGAAAAGGGAAAGAAGGGTTTTGTCATGTGCCTTCTCTCCCCAAAAACTGACGTTCTCCCATCCCATCTTCAGTCTGAAAAGACTGAAAAGCCTTCAGTCTCCAATAATCTTGAGCAGCCCTCTATGCCTGTCAGGTCAGACAGTATGCAACAGCATGTTTTCAGAATTGCTGTGCATAATTTTCCCAACTCTTACTTATCTTAATGGCCATCAGTGAGTTTTGGCTTCCCACCACCACTTTAAACAGCCCTGCATTACCCATAACCACTGCGGGATGGCAGGGAGTTAAAAGCCCTAATCATGTATGTAAGTAGTTCAGGTTAATCTTTTCAGTACTCATCAAGCAAGCATTTATTTGCACAGCACGTCATTAGAGTTACCATAGCCCATTCACCAGTTCTATTATGCCTTTCTGAAGCTAACAGTCAGAAACACTTTAGCCTTGATCAATGCAGAAGGGAATAACAATTTAAAAGAATAATCCATAAATATCTCTCTAGGGTTTGTATTACACAGACTGGCTTCAAAACCAAGGTACTTCATTACCCCTACTTCAGCCTTTAACTATGATGCATGCTCTCTGCTCAAGCAGCCAGAAAACCACATTTCCATTTCAATAGGCAGCGCTGCCCTAAAACACTCCTAGGTCTTCAGACACAACATATTCTAACTCACAGTGCCAAGCTCCTGCAAGGCAACTTGCCTTTCTTTGGCTGCTTTCCATTTCATCCTCAAGGATTCAGAGCCTGCCTTACAGGTATGGGCAGAGGTGGTCCCATCCTGGCTGATCCTGGGTTTGCTGCTGTGGAGGTTTGTTTTCCCCAGGAGGCGAGGGAGAAAGAAAGGAAGGAAAACATTTATGCCTTTGTAGACACAAGCAATTTTCCAACTGTTTTTTCCTTATGAGTTATAACTCAACTTTCTGTCAAGGATCTGCATTTCCCTTATGCCAACTGCAGACTATACTAAGAAATGCAGCGACAGTTTAATTGGTGAAATAATTACCATGGGGGGATATTTTATTAACATTGCAAGTGCTGACACATTGAACCCAGTGTGATTGGCATGTCACTAAATAGCAAGAAGGTACTGAAAGAAGTAAGCTGCGAGGCTTTCTGCATTTACATTCTATAAGCCAAGAGCTGGTCACTTCCTCCAGGAAGCTTCCTTGAAAAGCTCCTTGACAAAATAAGGCCAGTTTCGAAAGAAAATCTATTTCCAGAGGTATTATTTTCTGCCATAAGCTTGGAAAAGCACAGGTCTGTGCTTCCCACATGGTCGAATGAGTCGGTGCTTCTCATCAGTCAAATTGAAACACTTCCAAACATGGACATGACATTCTGCTCTACGGCAGCAATGTTCTGCAGCAACTGCTGGTATATGCATATAAGTATATATACACATACAAGCATATATATTTATATCTCTGTGTGTATATCTAAACATATACACACACATATATAGATTTATGAGTGTGAAAACAAGTTTATTTTCCAAGCTCTCCCCTCCCAGCTATGATGCTCCACACTTAGAGCTTAATACTATATAAAAACAACTTTTCCTTTGGAGACCAGCTGAACGGATCCGTGGCAGCTGAGCCAAGGTAGCCTCTGCCACTGCTGTTCTCCCCACTCTCACTCCACCAGACTCCTGTTACCCAGGCTCAGCACCAGTGAGACAGAGGCTGACGCTAGAGCTGAAATCCTGCCACCACCAAAGCCCCCGCAGCACTTTAGGCTCAGCCTGTTCTTTGCGCAGGGCCTTTCAGCTGTGCTGGAGGAGCACATCTTGTCTAACCACAGATTAGTTTCTGAAAAAGCACAACAGGGTGAGAGCAGGAAGGGGGGAGCTGCAGCACACTGGGCTCCTGCAGAGTCCCATTACTTCAGCGCTGTTTGGGAAGAGCAGAGATGTCGGACTTACAAGAGAGGGGGTCACGGTGGGAGAAAATGCCATACTGGACCAGCCAGAGAAACCCAGAGCCCCTTGGAGAAAGGCTACACTACATGTCTAGACCAAAACCCACGCAGAGACCAGTGTGGAGGTCAGCTGCGCATTGCCTCTGCTGCACGGGCAAGCGGCAGCTGAAATTCCTAATGAGGTTATAGGCATAACTCCCTCTAGAGTCCCACTGGCTTCCCAGCAGCAGCTAATCCTGTTGTAACAGAATTGATTATTTTTTGTAATTGAAGTACATGTTTTGTCTTTACAGGAAAAAAAAAGCCCAAAGGAGATAGGGAGTAAAAAGCCCCAGAAAACACGCTTGAGGCTTACTGCACAAAGCCAAAGTACCTGCCACATAGAGAGCTTTCAGCACTTTGGCTTCACACAATGGTCTAGAAAAGAAAAGGGAAAGAAGAAAAAGAAATAGCGCATCTGGTATGATGATGCAAAGCTGGATTGATGCAGAAACACCGAGCAAGAACGGGAAATACGTCCTGCTGAAGCAGGGGCCTCTGAAGCTTCGCTTTAAATACCAATAGCTCAGCAGCACGAAAACAGCAAACAGCCCATTTGACAGGACCACCGGTAACTTGTTTGATTTGCATCAAAGCTCACTCAACAGAAAACATCAAGTTTTGATCTATCCAGCCTGGCCCACAGGAACTTCTCTCCAGCAGCAGCCTCTATGCAAATCTATTCACCAAGAAAGCATTCTGCTCACCTTTCTAGATGCTGTTGTGCAGGTCTGGTGCCTGTGTATTGCCTTGAGGAGAGAATGAGATCCTAACAATAACTCTTGCAGGGCAACAAAGTGACATTTTGATTTATATACTACAGAAATATATATTTATATATACACACATATTAAAAACCATCACTGATGGTTTTTTTGAGAACCAAAATTTAGAGAAGAAGGCAAAATTTAACCCAGAACTTTGGCAAAAATATAGGTTATTTTGGGGTATGAAAGCAAATGGCAGGGTGGGGGGAAGGAAGCTTTATTCTGCTTTATTCTGGTTTACTCTGTCTCTTGCTTGTCAAGGTATACTGATTCAGGTGGAAACTCTGGTCCTTCTTATTGTATTGCAATTGATGAACAGGGATTTCTGTACACCAGAACCATAGAGAAGGAATTGCGGAGCTTAAATGCAGATTATATCCACTCTGTTGCCAGCATGGTCTGGATACCTACATTCAACTATAACTGAATGGGAAAGGGAACCTGGCTGAAACAAAGGTAGGGGCTACATCTATATAACCAATGAGAAATTCAATTGCCATTGCTTTCTCTGTGTGGAGTTACAAACCTGATACTCCAGTGAGGGCCTAAGCAGTCTGTTCATGGTGGTGTTGTTGGACCAGGAAAAATCAAAGGGCAATAGGGCTGTAAGAATTTGGCAAGACTCACTCTCCTCCATGTGGGGATGGGCTTCTCACCAGATAGGTCACCTCTTATCACCCTTACTTGGTTTAAGAAGAGGAAAGTTAACCTGTGTGAATACTAATGGCCAGTTTATTCTGAATCAAGAACAAGAAGGACAGGTTTAGATACTGAAAGTATAAGGAGCAATAACACTATTGCTCAAAACAGAGTAGGAAGTCACATTCAAAGACAATAGCAGTACCCATTATGTCTCAAGTTACATCTCAGGAAAATTTGGCCTACTCTTCACTGGACAGAGACTTCAATTTTAGCTACTTGCAGCAATCAGAACACTTGCCTGCACACACCTGAACTACTTAACAGTTTATTATTGCCACACAGGGCGTCTGTGTCTTGGTGCGAAGCAAGCATGAAAACTGGAGTGTGAGACCAATCAGTAGAATTTATTTCAATGAGAGAGAGAATCAGAGAGCAGACTTATAGATCCATTCCCCAGAAAGAATAAACCAAATGCTGTCTAAGACTTAAAGCAACAGCAGGCACCCATTCTATCCCATACCAATGCAATGCGGATGGGTCTTACTGACTTGATCACAGTGTATGCATAAAGTTCAGAGAAAAAAACCCCACCCAAATAGTCTTTTAATTGGAAAAGACATGGTCTTTCAGACTATACCTGCAAAGTTGGCTTTTTAATGCACAACAAACAAGTATGAAAGAGCAGTTTTGTACAGTTTATGGAAAGGAGGTTCTGAAAAGGCTAATGAATTCTCCCACTCTTTTTCTATTCCCCATACCACAGCCTGTTTGTTAGCAGTAACAACGTGTGACATGTCACACAGGGCTCTGCTGAGCTGAGTTCCAGACCTCTGACACTGCACCACTGATAAAGGGCTGCCCAAGAGGCTCCACAACTGCCGAGCTCTCTGGGAGTCAGCAACGCCTGCTTTAACCCAGCTATCTCCAACAAGTGCCTCCCACCACCATTATCAGAACCAGAAGTGAAAAGGTATTAACAAAGGAAAGATAACTTTGCACAGTGCTTTTTTCACTGGATAGGGTTCAAGTCTGACTTCCACTGTCCAGCTCAGCAGCAACGGGCTGAGCAAGGAGAGCATGTGTGCAAGGGCACACATGAGAATTTAAGAACCTCAGCCAGATGTGAAGGTTGCTTGTAACTGTGTGCATTCAAACAGCAAGCCAAATACCAACCATCCAGCCATGCCTTAACCTATCCATATCATGAAATCATTTCCTCAGCATCACCTCCGTCCTCTCCTTGCCCTTACCTAAACACAAAATAATCTAGGAGCTGGCCCATAATCTCTCTCCTCCCCACTCTCTTCTTGGACTCCCATGAAACACATGGAAGGAGAGCACCAGGAGAGTTCATTGCTTGTGGCTCTGCAATTAGAAGACAAGACGGCCATATATGGACAAAAAAGAATAATTAGTGGATATTGTTTCAATCTTACTCTTTCTTCATTCATTACTATCCCCAAAGACACCGTCTTCCTCCCCCAAAATCAACTCCCCACTGAAACAACAGGATGGACACACTACCTTGGGTGTTTTTACAACCTGACGAAATGTATTAAACACTGACATGTAATTCTTCATTCTCAAGATCCAGCTCTTGTCGTGCCTCTCAGGATTTCTTTACAGATCTGAGATACCAGAAAAGGAACCCAGCACTTGCTAAGATTCCCAGCCATAAAGGATGAGGGCCCTTAAATAAAATAGAAGCTGAAAATTCTGCATGAACTGATGATAGGAACAGATTATTCAGATATACCATCCTCCTACATCAACACGATTTCTGATGAGCCAATCTAAGTAAAACTAGCCCAGTATTTATATATTCAACTTAAAGAAAAATACATACAAAGGCTAGAATTACAGTTAGGAATATGATAATGATGCTGCCATTAGCCTCCAACCAAGCATCACTGATCCAGAAATCAGGAGATTAGACAAAAAGAAACCCAGCTAAACTAAGAAGCAAACAGTTAGGGAGTTCCAAAAGTCTTAATGTCACTCTATAGTGGAGACAGGCTATGACTAAAGTATCCAAGTGTTTGTATTCCTACAGGCTCTGATTCCACCTTTTTGCCTTCGGTGCATGAGTAATCAGCAGCTCTCATTCATTTTGTCAGGCTTTATTTATTTTTTCTCCTTTTCTCCTCTTCAGGAAGTTCCTGTTTCAAAATGACTGCATGGAGACAGATGAGGAGAACCAGCTGGAGCTCCTGCACACCATTTCTGGCCTTGTGGAGCTGCAGAGCAAACAGCAGAGCTCTATTTTAAGGGCAGAGCTACTGGAGAAGCATGCCAACCAGTGGTTGCCAGTCCCCTAAAGAGGCTTGCACCTATTTCGCATGACTGGCACCTCAAAGCAGCCCATTCCACTCACAGGTTCGGCTTTTAACTTGCAGTAGATGAACTGGCTTAGCGCTTTTCCTAAAGGAAGAACACATATAAAGAAATGGTGCAGAGATCCCACTCTCTGAGCCCTACCAGCACCAAGCTTCTGGCTTTCTCTGTGGTTCTCCCTCATTCCCACCAGCAGGCAAGGTTTCAGTGGAATGGGGGGCATTTCAAGCAGAAACATACAAGCCTCAACCAGGAAGCCTTTGAACCTTTAAAGACTGAAGCTAAGTAACAGTTAATCCACTGGGGAAAGTCTATGCATGTGCTGTCTCTCCAATAAGAGTGGCATTTCAGCCAGTGCAGAAGATGATAGTAGGTGGCATTATCTCTGAGATCACGGTGGACCTATTTAAGATTCTTTTAGCCTAGCTGTACTCTATATGTAACATTAAATACAGCCATTGCTAATAACTTGGCTTAACTATTAGCTGATTTCTTCATATACGTGCAGGCAGATGATTTCAATTATTTTAATTATATGGGAAGTTCAAAGTGCATTTTATTCCATTAAGATTGTTCAGAACTCAGTAAAACCCACAAATGCCTAATTCTTTAAATGACAGTTTTTAATTAATTTGAACTCAGGCTAATTAAAAGATTTGCAGATTGCAGCAATCCAGTCCATTTTCAAAAGGCAAGCCTTAATGCCTACAACAAATACACTCTATTTTCTGCTAGGATTGAAGATTCAGCACCTACTTTTAGTGCAAAAACCCCTTCAGCCTTAACAGGCTGAATCACAGCTGACAGCAGGTAATAGAAGTGCTCCATCAGTCCGGTCTCTAAGCTACAAACCATCCCTGGAGAATATCCAAGTCCACTGCTCCCACTTACATGGAAATCCAGGCACTGGAGACAGGGACAAGAACTTTAGCCCGAGCCTTTGGTGGTAATAGACTCGGTTTAACCCCCCCACACACTCACCAAACACTCACCTCTTTGTGCAGCATTGTATATGGGAGGAAGCAACACCCAGCTCTGACAATCACCCTGCAACAAAATAAGGCAACTGGATTTACTAGATACCCTACAGAAACACCAGCCTCAGTGGACAACTTCAAAAGGAAAGATAGAACATTTTTCTTTAAATCTGTAGCCAACAACAAAAAAATAGGGCTGTGGTTACACTGTAGGTGTCTCCCCATCAACAGTTAACTTTTGTTCTCACCAATTGATTCCAATGGTATTTGGCAAGGGAAAAGTGCTTCTGGTGACAGTTGTACAAGTCAGTAGATGGATTCTGAGGCCAGCATGGGCAGAAGCTGTTTTTCTCACACCCTGTGCACCAGAGCCTTGGCCAGCTAGCATCTCTGTAATTTCCAGTCATGACTTGCTGTTTCCACCCAAGTGGAACAACCTCCTCACGGACATGGTCAAGCCCCCATCACTGGAAGGCTTTAGGGTGTGATTGCACAAGGTGTTGGATAATCCCATGTAGGCTCTCTTTCCCACAGAAGGTTGGACAAGATGAACTTTTGAGGTCTCTTCCAACCCAGGCTGTTATATAATCAGTAGAGGCACAGAGATGAGGAAACTGAGTGCACCTTCCCATACAGAAAACCATGGTCTTAAGGAGGACAAAGGACCCAATGCAACAGTGCATGAGTTTTTCTGCTTTCAATATGCACTGCTTTAAATGCATGAAAGTCACTAAGTCCTTGACTGGCATGAACAAAGTTGGATTTTCAGCACGACACCTTCACACAGCTGCTGGCAATGAGCTTCCTTCATATACAAATATAGTTAATGTATACGATGATTGTTGGCTTGATTTCACCATTTAGAGTGAGTAATGCATATAGCCATAGTAACCAGCTCCCGCCACCGAGTCTTCCCTCTCTTCTGAAGTCAACCCACTTACGCATGGATCTACAACGAGGAGTTTACATTTCTCCTGGTTGGAAGAGTAGGCAAGGGAGACTTGGCTCCACAGTTCTGCCACATGCTGCAGAAATGACATGGAATGACCTTGGTTATTGTTCTGTCGGTGGTTTTCCAGCATGTCACATGCTCTGTTACCCACTTATCGACCCACTTGAGTCTATATAAACCAGCCAATATTCTCTTTGCTAAACAGGGTTATTAAAAATGCAACATTGATGGGCAGTGATATCTCTAAAACAAATTTTCCAGTCAAGGTATTAATAGCTTTAAGGTGTTGGGAAACCATTTTTAATGAGTTGATGGAGTTTCACAGCAAAGTAGGTTTGTATCCAGCATCCACATTAGCGTTTCTCCTGCCTGAAGGATGTTGAATCTGAGGACATTTAGCTTTTTATGTTTTAAAGACACAAGCATACCAGAGCCTTTAACACAAGATAACAAAATCCAATTTCACTTGCCTAGATCAGCCTTTGTAAGCATTGCTACCCAAGTGCTGAACTCAAGTCCCAAATCTGATCTAAGCTTTATCCCTTTCTAAATGGGTAAAAATAAAAACATTCTTTCTTATCCTTTATGGAGACAAAAACATTGCAAAGAAGGAAGATACATGTGTATTGTGAAGCACTCAGCCAAGCAGCAAAGATTGCCCCAAAAGAACATGGAGCAAGTACTACTTTAGCTATCACACTCTTTATAGTAAATAGTGGTGTTTACATATACATATAATGAATGATTCAGATGGTAGCTTAGAATACAGACCTATTGCTGAAAGAAGGGGAAATCCCACCTCCTTCCTCTGGAAGTGCTAAAGACCTTAGAGACCTTTGCATAGAACAATAAAATACAGAGACTAAGAAGCAGCTGAAAGCTACTGTGATTTCCTATTGTTACCCAGTACCTTATTGAAGGAGAAGCTGGCCGTGTGCATAAACTATGGAAAGCAACTTAGTTTTGACAGTAGTGAAACAGGTTTGACCTAAATTGCTGAGTTTAACTTCACCTTGGGCTATACACAAGTGCTGAAGTTACCAGAGCCCAGCTGGCACAGAAGCCCACTAAATCCCTTAGTTGAATCCCTAAATTGTGAGGCACCATTGTAACTATCCAACAAAAACCTGCTGGTTTGTACCAGTGGTGTGATTGGTCTTTAATATTTCAGTCCTGCAGAGCCCTCATCCAAGCACGCGTCCTTGTTAGATTTGCCTGGGACTGATGGTGCTTAACGAGCCTGGGAGAAATCCAGGAAAACGTTATCACTGAACAACAGACAGAGACTAATGCCAGGCTTCAGCTACCTGGTTTTAAATGTTTATCACACTTCAACACTGCAGCGAATGGAAAATACTGCTCAAAGATTAGCACCACTCCTCCTATCTCCCCTCTAATCACTTACAACCTCAGGTTCTGAGAAATGAAAGAATTTTGGGGAAGGGACAATCCAGTTTCTGTAATGCCACCCCTTGCTTCTTAGCTTGTGGGGCTAATAACATTCCTTTGTCCTGGCTATCCATGGCTGCTAGTAGGAGCTTTTTAAACTGCACGCACGATGCTCAGATTCTTACAGAATTTGACCACTGACATGTTAAACATGTTCCTTTTAACCTGAAACTTATTGACATATCAGTTTTATCTCACCAGAGGATTAAGGGAAGATAGATGAGATTATTAGTTATTAACTATCACCACCCCCCCCACCCCCCCCCCATCAAACACTGAAACAATCTCCTGCAGAATCATAACTCAGGACTTGTCCAAACGCCTTTCACCCTCTAGCAGTGGTCATTTGCAGTCCTCCTTGTGTGCAGATTTGGTAAGCTAATAACATTCTATCTGCAATTAGGACTAAGCTTCCGTCCTTTCTGCTCACCAAGTTATGAATAAACATGACACTATCATCGGGCCTGGAGTACTTACATTTATAATAAACAAGGCTTGGGAACAGGAGGGAAAGGGGGAAGAAAAAAATGTCATTTGAGTACTCCAGGCTTCAGAAATAGAACTAAAATTGGAGGTTATGCGACCTCGCTTCAGCACCTGCGCGTGTGGAAGCGCTCTGCTTCGAGTGATGTGATTAGATGCTATTTTTCCCCTGGGGGCTCTGCCTCATTCTGCATATGAGAAAGGCCTGCGTGGGGAGGAAGGCAAAGTCAGGTGGTGAAGGAGATGCTGCTGTCTGCATGTCCCTTTCCACTCTGCTGCAGAAGCTGCCTTTCTGTATGAGTCAGAAATGGGAAACAAAACACTATTTTGAGATTCCAGTAATTGCTTGCTGCATTAGTATGACAGGAGGCTTCACCACAATGTACCTATGTGATGGCAAGCAAACCGTTCACACCATGGTTTAGACAGGCACTCACCATAACTGGTTTTATTTTCTATGCAACTGAGAGCTGAAACTCCCCCGATTTGCATGGAAATGCTGAGTGGAAAAGCACGGAAACACTGCATACCAGGGCTGCAGCCAAAGACACTAAGAGCAACTCTTTGGAGCTCCAGAAAGTGTATCTGTGCACACATGCCTCAAGTGTTGATGTACTTGCAAACAGAGGCTTTTAGCTTTTCACATAAGGAGCCCCAAATTAGCAGTTTCCTCTAATTTGCATCTTGATTCTCTGCTGGTAACATGAAGGTAATTGTATGTAAATACTCTAACAATAAGTACCATACAGAAATGAATGGATGGGAATGGCTACGCATTAGATATTTTATCTTCATCTATTTCATAGCCACATATAGGCAAAGGTTCTTCACACATACGCAAGTATGCGAGCACAGTTGCAGCACACGTACAGAGCAGCTACAAGCAGCAGTTGTGTTCTACTCATGCAGGGAGAGGCAAGAGCAACCTCTGTTCTAGCACTCCACAGAGCTGAATAGCCCATTAACCTCTCCAGGGGACAAGTCACCTTGGAGGGGATTGCGCATCAGCCAGCCCAAAGATTGCGCTCTCTAAGCGCTCCATCCTAAAAATATACAGCCCTTCAGCCACAGACATTAAACAGGTGAAGGAGTGACAACAGCCTCGCAGGCAGCGAGGATGCTGTTCCCCAGCATATCAACACCACCCCTCTCTCCCCCCCTAAAAACAGCTTCTGCTTTTGCCAGTGAAAGGCATGAAAGTATTTACTTGGTCTTTACAGAATGCAAGCAAGTCAACAGCACAATACCTTGAAGCATATTCCGAAGAGCTTTTCTCCATTAAACCGTTAAACTGATACTGAAACGAACACAACAGCTCTCAGATTTCCTGCTGCCTTAGAAAGCCACAACAAAAGGAGTTGTACTGATTCACCTTACCCTGAATATAAGTAAAAAAATTAAGGGCTTCTTTTAAAAGTAGATTCACTTCCACTTGCTGGACACATGATAAAAATAAACCAAAGATTTTTCTAAGCTTTATCCTCTAAAGATAAAAAGAGAAACAATTAAGGCACCTGATATGACAGATAAGGAAGCAGAAATAGCTCCTGTGGGCCCCACTGCCCAACCAAGATTAAACAAAGTATATTGTAATTGAGCAGCTGTGGATTCCCCCATCCTCCAGGGCTTTTTAGAAGTCTCTGGATTTTTGAATTACTACAGCCTTATATTTTCTTCAAAGGTTATAGGACATTCTGGCTGTACAGTAAAACACAACTGAAATGCAACACTAGAGTATCAATACAAGCAAATAATACACCCAGACAGATTATTCTGAATTACAACTGAGCCAAAACAACAGCTGCTTAATTAAAAACTAATTTTGTAAGAACTTAATACAGTGCAAACCCCTAAACCATATTGTTAGTTCAGTTACTGTGAAGAAACATTTAACTAGCACAGTATTTGTTCTCGCGTGTAAGGACTTCGTTATGTATGGATAAATAAAGAGCTAGCTGTCCCTGCTATGTGGGAGATCCCAGCAGAATGATGTGCTTGTTATCCATGCAGAGATAACCTTTTCAAAGACGTTCTTTGGCCCAAACGAGCAGGATCCTACAGAATTTAATCAGCACATATTAAGTGACAACCCACAGGCTGGAGACTGTATCGCAAGCCAACCACATTAAAAGCAGCCAACTATTATACTCCCGTAGCTTAGCCAAGGAAATGTGGGATTTTTCCACTCCTATCAATTTCTTCAGGATCTGGTGACACAATTTTTCCTTCTCCCTGCACTCTCTTCTTTCCTTATCCTATAGCATAAGCAGTGCTGGGAACATCTACAGGAAAAACAGTTGCATTGGCTGTCTCCCTAGGCTTCCCACATTGCAACGAGGAATGTGTAAGCCACCTTCATCACATTTCTCAGACACTGAAGAGTTCATTTCTGATGCAGAGGTATAGAATGAAAAGATGTTTTAAAGCCCTGCAAAAGCAAACAGGGCTTTCAAACTCATCGAAGCAACAAGAGCTACAATGCCTACTTCCAAGTAACACGTGTTGCCCCTGGTTTCGCCTCTCCTTCTTTAAGGGTCCCAGAGGTTTGTGTTGCATACACACACACACACACACAGAGAATATGGACTGACGCTCTTACGTATTCTCCTGGAAAGACAGGCTTGTAGGTCAAGTACCACTAAAGTTTTAAGAGGGTTAGACCAGTAAACTTGTATATTTCCATTTCCAAAGACACCCTCAATAAAAAAATATAATAAATCTGTCGTTATGAGCAAATGAGCTGCAATTTTTGCTCAACCCAACCTGACAATTGTGGGTCAGGAAGACAAACTACAAACACATCAGCGGTAGCAACATATGAGGACTCCCGTTATTCCTGAGCTTCCATTTTCAGACAAAAGCTAATGGCCATGAAAAACCCCTTCCAGACTCAACGTAGCATTTACAACTCAGTTAGAAAACCATACAGGCATAAAAGGAGACAAGAGACGTTGTAATCGCATACACGACACTAATGCCAAGCATGAAAGACATGCATGGATCCAGCTGGCTCTTCTTACCAATTTCCCTTTACAAGAATGGTTCATAATAAGACATTATTGCTGACCACCAGCTCTTCAGCCAAGGCCATCAGTTAATCCCACATCAAAGGGCAACATGGCAGAAAAGGAAGAGTTTAACATGCTGCAACTATGAGGACCTCAAGTATCTCAGATCCAAATGGGGGCTGGACAGCAAAATGAGGATTGTACTACCTTGTTACCTCTGTCTGCTCTGAAACGGACACCCTCTTGGTTACAAGTGCACAACTCTTCCAGCAGTGACTGGAACAATTCAGGCTGCCACTCCAGAGGTGAGGAAGAACCTTGCCTTGGTTGTCAGACATGGTCCGGGACTAGCGGGGTATCTACATCAACAGCTGTACAGTTTCCAGCATGACATAATTTAGCCAAACTAGTTATCCCTCCTTTCTATGTACTCCAAGGAAAGTGGCCAATTTAAATGGGACCAGGGTAGATAGATAGATACAAATGTGTCACTGGGGATCTAAAGCTAGCAGACTGTTCTCAATTTCATCACATTGCAGAAGGGAAATGGGTGAGAAAAAGCTGGAAAGGAAGCGTGTTTCAGACAGCGAACAAATCTGAAGATTTCAAAAGTAACCAGATGGGAGTGCATGGAGGAGATTATTTATATATAAACCAACTTTGCTAGGTTGAAAGCATTTTCTGTGAAATAAGTACTTGCCTAAAAATACTTAATCTTTGGCTGCTAACTATAAATTCTAACAAAAAGGAGCAGAGAACCTCTCCTTGCGCCTTCACAAGAGCACTTAAACCAAACCTATAAAGCTGGGAGTCACAGTTTTAGTTGCGTTTGACCCATTTTCGGCCTGCACTTGTACCAGAAAAGTGCATTGCTAGAAAACTCCAGGAAAACCAGGCATGTACCTCTTCACCAAGAAAATCATAAGCATAAAGAAGACATAGATCCTGACCAGCAGGCAACACTTGGCACTGCTGAATCGGTAGCATCAGTGGTTTTTAGACTTCTTTACTCAGAATTTTGTACCTGGTTTACACCATCACTAAATAAATCATACTACTCATCCCTGAGAAAAATCTATCAAAAAAATCACATCAGCTGTTCATGATATTGTTTGCTTTAAATAGGCTTACTCACCAGCACTTACATTGAGGATCGCTTTCTACACCGAGGCCATGCTTTCAGTTTGTACAGCTTGTAAGTCTGACTGTGTGTGCAGGATATTAACTTCATCCTGAAGTTATGGAAATGACAGCCAAAGTTTCACAAGAAGGGTGTGTGTGTGTGTGTTTGCCTACATTAAGGTGCACATGCTAGCACAAATACCATAGCATAAACATTTCGACCACAATAACTAAGAAACAAATAAATGCTCTGGCCTTATTTGTAACAGAGACAAGCGTAAGGGGAGGACAACGACAGTATGGGAACTGGTTCATGAAAAGCTTCACATTCCATCTTCTCTGGAATAACCAATTCAACTTAATTCAGAAGTCAGAATTCCATTCCACAGCCTATTTTATCCCAGAAGTGGGTAAGGCTCCACTACTAGATCCAAACAGCACACAAGAAAAGCTTCCTAATTTCAATACAAGTCAGACTTCACGAGGGAAAAGCAAGTGGCAGGCACTGTCACTCTGAATCAGCGGTGAAAGAGAGATGGAGAGATGGAGAAGTGGGGGAAAGTGAAAGCCTAAAATAAACCTCTAGCATAGAAATAGAAAAAGATCAAAGAATGCAGAGTCAAGACCAGGAAGAGTGGTAAGGTGAAGACAACATACAACACATGATGAATTGAAGAGCATCGACTCCAAACTGTTTACTATCTCATCACCCCCCAAAAGTACACAAAAAACCCCCAGACAGCACAGAAAACGCGGTACAGAAAAAAATACTGGCTGTACAGCAGCATTGAAATAATATACGAAGCCATGCAGAACCACATGTCCAGTGGAAAACTCTCCCTAGAGTATAAAGAATAAAGGGCAGCTACTTTCAGATAAGTGCTAGCGCGCCTGGTATTGAGATGTGAGGTTACTCTGCACTAAGACAACTCAAGAGTCCCTGCACTTGTACAGCAGGCAATTGACAACCTGATGTGACACAGATAATTAAAAATCGACTCTATTGAATTGCTATTCACTGTGCTGGTGCCAGCTATTCTGTTCACTAAATGAAGGAGCCTGTGGGGAAAGAAGAGAAGTCCAATAGCATGTTGGATACAGCATGTACAAGAATATTAAAACCGCAGAGGGAACCTTATTACAGAACTAGTTTGAACACTGACAATATCAGGATGCCTAAAAGCAAACCCTCAGAACACAATTATTTATTTGCAGGAAATAAGTATAGAAATCTACAGGTTTTTCTACAGTGAAAAGAGCTTTACATTTTGAACGAAATTTTAAACAGCCATCGGTTTTTATTTGCTAGCTCCATTAGCCACTATTCATTACAAATTGGAAAAGCACACAAAAATGCTGTCAAAGTAGCTTGGTGTGTCCATGCATTTATTTGCTATGCAACCCAATGGAGTTCAGCAACACTTGGCTTAGAACAGCATACTGAGGCAGCACATTTTTCCAGAAGGAAAAAGCAATCAGTATTTATACATCATCCACATTACTGTGGATTCTACCATGTAAACTTCAAAAATTCATTTACCATTTTCTGGGGAGAAGAACCTTATCTCTGCATGACCTTACTCCTACACTTGGATCGGAGCAATCGCAGGCACAGCTACAGGCTGGGCAGAGAAGAGATTCAGAGCAGCCCCTGCAGAGAAGGACTTGGGGGGGGTGGTCAATGAGAAACTGAACATGAGCCAGCTTCAGTGTGTGCTTGTAGCCCAGAAAGCAACCGTATCCTGGGCTGCATCAAAAGGAGCGTGACCAACAGGTAGAAGGAGGTGATCCTGCCCCTCTACTCTGCTCTCGTGAGACCTCAACTTGGAATATTGTGTGCAGTTCTGGTGTCCTCAACATAAAAAGGACATGGAACTGTTGGAACAAGTCCAGAGGAGG
>JBCJKH010045517.1:38389-67867 GCA_039877255.1 Loriculus beryllinus | reverse complement strand
AGGCGCGGCGCGGCGGCGGGCGGCTCTTCTTTTCCGGCGGTGCGAGGTACGGCCCGGGCGGGGGCTAGCGCGGGCGCTTGCCTCGCCGCCGCCCCTGCTGCAGCAGCCCAATGGGCCCCGCGGACACGCATGGGGAGCGCCGCTGCTCCGCCGAGCCCGGGCAACCCGCGGGTGCGGTGGGCGCAGGACGCTCTGGCGCTGCACGGTGCATGGTGTAGTGCGGGCGGTGCGTGGTGCATGGCATGATGCAGCGTGGTCTGTGGCACGGGGCATGGTGCATGGTGCATGGCATGGTACGCAGCACAGTCCCGGGCACGGCGAGGTGTCCAGTGTTGGATGGTGCACAGCATGGTGCCTGATGTGCTGTGGTCCTGTACACCACACCGTGCCAGTTGCATGACATGGCTTGACACGGCACTGTACGTGGTGCAGTGCATCCCCAATGCCTGCATACATCCTTTTGCTCCCCCAGCTGTACGTGTCTGTCTGTCAGAGCTGTCCATACATCCAGTGGAGGGGTGTCTCTTTGTCACTGTCTGGTGATGGTGCTCGGTTTTGGAGTGGGTTTTGCTCTCGTGCATTTGTGTGGCTGTGCGAGCTTGTCCCATCTGGTACCTCTGTGAAGGGCCCGTGAAGTCGGGGAACAGAGCAGGTGTTTCAGAAGTGGATGGCTATGGTGGATTACCCAGGCTAGTTCAGCAGGGTATAGGATTTACTGAAATATTTAAGCTTTATAAAATATTTATGTATTATCAGTTTCAGCATAGGATTGTGGCGGAGATCCGCAGGTTAAATCCTTCACGCCTGAAAACTTTGTGTGTTTACTGTCTTGTGTGTCATCTTTTCATCCTGTGCGAGTCCCCCCCTTCCTGCTGTGGCAGGGGAGAAGTAGAGGCTGTGCAGCTCACTCCTGTTAGTCAGCTTTTGAGGCTGTGACTGTCACAGCAGTATCCGAATGCTTCGTTGTACGCAGCAGCACCCCTCCTGCTCCTCTCCTCTGTGGACAGGCTCATCAGTATGTCTTCCCAGGAATATCTTCTCAGGCCTCTAATCCTTCTCCTTTTTGAGCTCTTCCCGTCTGTGTCTGTCAGCCAGAGTCTCTTCTGCTCCTCTTTCCCCAGGCCAGCTTTGCCCCTGTGGCTTTATCCCTATCTTAACATCCATTCCTTGTCTAGACGTTCCACAGTTAAATTATTCTCAGCCCGATGGCCAAGGGATTAGGGAGGAGCTGAGGAGGTGAGTGTGGGGCCTGATGATGTCCCCATGCAGCCTCTTGCCCCCGAGCTGGGGCAGCCTGTTGTAGCCCTCCCAGCTCATCCTTACAGCAAAGGGGCAGTGTGAACTGCTCACCTCTGTCCCTCAAAGACACACCAGATGAGTTTTTCTCAGCAAAGCAGGAAAGCTTCTGCACTAGCGCTGTGAAGCAGCCTTTGGGGGTTGGGGGAAGCAACATGTGGAAGATGCGGTAGCTGCCAGTGTGGCAGGGGCATGCCTGCTCACTTTCCTTCAGTGTTCATTTAGCCCAGATGGCCTATGAGGTATGGTGATTTAGGTGAACCAGTTGTGTTTACTGATATGCTTGCAGAGAGAGCAGAGAGGTGTGAGTGCGCACAGGTTGGCAGGCTGTGGATTTTTCTGGCCTCCATCTGAATCCGGCCTGCCAGCGTGATGCTTCTATTACTGAAAATTACTTCTAGTGGGAATGCTGAATCATGTACTCCCAATAACCAGGAGATACAGTGGGATGAAGGTATAATTAATTCAGTTTTCTTTACTGTTTTTTTTTTTTCCCTTTTCTTCTTTTGCCTTTTGTCTTGTGTGCTTCTTTTGGCAGCCCAGGCAGTGCTGCCAGCAGGCTGGGTGCTTCAGCATGATAGAATCATAGAATAGTTAGGGTTGGAAAGGACCTTAAGATCATCTAGTTGCAACCCCTTGCCAGAGGCAGGGACACAAATGATGCTCGTTAACAGAATTCTCCCTGGTTCTCATTTTAAGTTTCTCTTAAATTTTATCCTGTTTCTAAGTGTTATTGTGCAGGGCTGCCTGAAAAAAAAATAAAAATCTTTAGTTGCATTTAACACCCTTGAGATCTTTCCAGACTGCTGGCTTGTCCCCTCCCCATCTTAGTCATCCCATATTGCGCTAGACAAATTTAGCTCCTAACCTTTCCTTATAAATCAATCCCTCTGGCCTACTGGCAATTTTTTGTTGTTTTTCTCTGAACTCCGTCTGTTGAAAGTATTAGAAAAGCCAGGCCAAATCCGAATACGGATCCATCTTTCAGCCTTTCATCCATCATCCAGCCTTTCTCCCAGAGGTTGCACGGAGTAAGGGGCAAGTGGCCTCTAGTGGCCAGCCATCGACTAACGCACCGAAAGAGAGCACCACTGCTCCCAGACCGCTGGTCTCCGTTCTCGAGAAGGCAGCAGGGAGATAGGGTTTAGCATCAGAGAATGTCGCTCCCACTCTTGCCCCTCTCTCAGCCCAAAGCACAGCCCCCTTCAGCAGCTCTGCCCCAAGCCCTGTCGGCTCGGGGTGCCCATGCTTCGTGTCCCACTTTTACATGGTGATGAGCAGGGGATTGATGGAAACCCTGTAGGTGCATCACATTCCCTCTGAAATTTCAAAGCAAGTCCCAAGAACTCTCTTGCTTTACTGCTAGTACAACTGTCTTGCTTTTAGCTGTTCAGCAGTGTCATTAGTGACACGTATCTTCAGCATAATTCAGAATACGTAGCTTTGGTGGGTAAAGAAAGAGTAAGTGCTGAATTTTCCTTTCCTTTTAACTTTGTTTAAGCAGTCAGGGTGTAGTTTTAAACTCAGTGTAACATTTTGAAAAGCTGGAATCAGCGGAGTTCATTGCTTCCAGCAGATCTTTCAGTCGTGGGTTTCCTCCTGCCTGGAGCATGAATGCTTCTGTGAACTTCTGCCTAGCTCCAGACAAACCTGAACTTGACCTGAAACAAAACACATTGTTTCACAAGTTTGCTGATAGTTTTCAGTTTCCTTTGGAGGCCTCACAAGGCACATTAGTGGCACAAAGGTGGAGCTGAGCATTAGCACTTTTTTTTTGTTAAATAACCTTTACCATTTTGCTAGTTTTTAGTGATTCTGCCACTACAGGAGCTGCTGTCCAAAGCCCTGTTGTCATTTTGTTACCTGAAGTAGTAGTGCTTGCAGCATGTTTTTGCAGGCAGTCTGTAGCTGCATGGATATTAAGCTCCATACAAATAGCTGATCCTTTCTTTACCAGTTGTGATGTCTTGGTCCTGCATCTCTTTTAGTGTTTCAGTGGCCTGTCTTGAGCAGTGGCCCACACTAACTACTTCAGATGAGATAGTAAGAAACTCCTCAGCAGGTTACCAGGATATAACCTATACTACTTCTTCCAAAGCCTTCATAGCTGGAGAATGGCTTGTTCTGAAGGATGAGTTTAACTTCTCCGAATTTTCTTTGTCATAAATATGACAGCTTGTTACCCAGAGAGATGGCCAAGCTACCCTCTGACTTTGCACTTTTTCCTCCTCAATGACATCATTGAAAAAATGTTTTCTCTTGCCAGTTTTGAATTAATTTATATTCTACCCTTGTATTTTTAACAAATGTCCCTTTTCTTGTGCTGTGAGATGACTGCTTATCCCTGTGTCCACACCGTTGTGCATGTGCTTACATATAAACTCTGTCTGAGTTTAGATGAGTTTTTGGAGGTTTGTTCCCAGTGCCAGTCTCTGTGCTGTCTCCAATTCTTCCTGGGGTGCAGCCCATGCTGAGCTCAGCCTGCACCATTACTGTAGGTGATATGACTACAAATGTTTCTGTCTTAGTCTCCATCCCACTCCTTGTCAACTGTGGCACCTCACTGCCTTCCTCGCTTGCAGTTTCATATTGAGCAGAGTGCTCCCTCGGGCTGCCCGTGGGGTCTTCTGTATCCCTCAGCCACGCTGGTGCAGACAGGGCACAGATCTGCAGTCTGAAGGTTGGCCTCTTTCCCTGTAATGTGTTGTTTCGTGTTTGGTGTTTGAGTGATGAACTGTTTGTCCTTGTGGAATCTCTCTGGCCTGCACCGATCAATCTGAGATTCCTTCTGGGCGTTTTGGGATCTGCCCAATTAAAGCTAGGTGGCACAGGACCACTCTGCTGCCTGCTCCCAGCATGCCCCCCCAGCATCTGATCTTGCCAACTTTATCCTTCCCCAGTGACCAGTCACACCCTGGCTTTGCACAGATGTGGTTGTGGAGAGATGGCTGAGCAGGATGCTCTTCCTCTTGCTCAGCCATGCAGGAGTTATGTGTAGCCACTGTCTCAGTTGGGCCTTGCACCATCCATGCAGCAGGTCACTCAGGGCAGGACATGGTTCCACCTGCCCTTGAATTGTTAAGGCTGGTGCACAAGACAGCGTGGGCTGGGTCATTTTCGCTCCCTCACTGCAATGTACCATGGGACAGACCTGTCCTAGTGGTGCTGGGGAGGTTCCCCAAGGGCTGGTGAGGTGACCGCTCTGGGTTAGGAGCCAGGGGGGTTGAGGGCAGTGGCCAGCTGTCTCCCACGACATTCCCTTGTCCTGCCCTTTCTCCACAGGTTATGCCACTCTCCAGGTTTGCTGGGTGCCTGCCGGTGAAAGAGAAGGGTTGATATTTTGCCCAGGCTTTTAGGTCCTGAACCAAAATGGCAGCTGGAGAGTCCCCTCCCGTAGGAGGTGTCTTCATCGACCTGCAGCAGGTGAGGTGGGAATCAAGCAGCAGAATGGCCATCTCTTCCCTGGGGACTGTGCTCCTGCCGGGCTGGGTGCAGGACCCATGTCCTGGTGGCCTGCTGCAATAGGAGACACAGCTTCTGTTCACAGGGGGCAGGTCTGCACGAAGGTACCCCAAGGCTGCCCATAAGCCCACATCCACTTTGCATGCAGACAGTGAGCTGTGGTCCAGAAAGGGCCAGAGGTTGCTCTGTGGGGTCCCTGTGCCTCCACACACCATTGGGTGGGGTAGGCAAGCAGCAGGAGGAGCTGGACAGCTTGCAATTAGAGTCTTCCTATGTAGGCTGAGCTTGGGACACCCATGCTAAGGTGAGAGGAGAAGCAGCCTCACCCACAGATACAAAGCCACTTGCAGAGCACAACTGGGGGATGCGAGGAGAGTCACAACTTGGCTAAAGCCGCCTTGCTCCCTCTTTCCACCCAGCAGATTTGTCACAGTTGGGCCTCCTCCTGTTTCCATGGAAACACGGGAGTCCACAACAGCTCCACACTGGTATTTCAGCTATATTGACGGAAAATTTTACCAGCTGCAGCTGCTCGTGAGATTGAAAAGACAGGGGTCACTTGGTGATGTTCTCCTTGGAGCATCTCCACCAGCAAAAGGCAGAGAAGTGCCCGTAGCCTGAAACGAGGAAAACAGGCAGGAAAGCCTGAAGAAAGCACACCAAGGGGAACAGGGGAAGCCCTAGGAATGCAGAGGAATAGTGGGAAGGTGCATGGTGGTCACTGACCCAAGGGCCACCAGAGCAGCAAGGATGCTGTTTTCTGGGGGGAAATATGGAAGAGATCTAAGACAGGGAGGGATGGCAGACTGGGCAAAGGGAAAGCCAGAGGGCAGTAGTTAGATGTGAGGAAAGAGAAACCCCAGCTAAACAAAAGCTATGCATCTCCTTCAGTAGGAAAGACAGGCACTGACATTGTCCTTTGATACCTGCCACTCAGGGGAGGTGTGGAGGACAACTAAGGTATCTCTGCAGAGTGGCTTGGAGGGTTGCTGATCTGTTCTGGCTCTTGGTTTTAAGCAGAGCTGTGCCTCTAAGGGAGAAACTTTGCCCCAGCCCTGTTATGTGGAGTCTGTTGCTCCTCAGCAAGCCCAGCACCATTTGCAGGGCAGGAGGATCCAGAGGGCTGTAGGGGTCTGCAGTGTTTGATTCTTGTCTGGCGATTTCTGTGCAGGGCAGAGATCGTGCAGAGAAGGCCTCTCCTGGTGCCGAGGACGATGAGGACTTGGATAAGACTTTGTCAATCGAGAGATTTGGGGACCTGATAAGCAAGTCAGCATCAAGCAATCTGGAGAAGCAGAGACGCAGCTACAGTGAGAGAGATTTTGAATGTATGTAGGTTTGAACCGTTGTGCTTCCACCCTTGCCACCAACCCTTGCTCAGCCCCACGTGCTCTGCAGCCTCATGCTGGCATCCTGCAGATCGTGTTAGCCTGCTGTTAATTTCCTCCCTTCAGAGTGTTCCCAAAGTGCTACGTACACCTAGTTTAGCAGCGGTGTCTGTGGCCTCTTCCCAGTCTGTTCCCTATTCATTTGTCCTTACAAGTGTAGCTACCACCCAGGCCATACAGCAGCATAGCTTAGCCCGGGGTATTCAGTGACCTGGCATTGGGGATCTTTGCAGCCACTTCCCCCACGTTAAAATTTTCAGTTTGAAACTATTTTTCTTCCATATGGCTTCAAAGAACCATCCAAATATGGCCAGAAGCCAGGCTGTCCTCCCCATTCTGAAAGCAGATGGCTCCAGTCAGACATGCCTGTGTATTTCTAAATAGCAACCATGAAACCATCAGGTTTATCTGCTCAAAGGACTGCAAAATAAAAATGGGGTGTAAATTTGAAATGCTGTGGCTACCTCACCTGAACTCCTCTGTTCAACATGTTTATTCTTCTAACTTCCCTTCCATGATAAAGGCAACCAGTCTGCCCAAACTCATTTTGGCTGTAAAATGAGAGTGTACCCACGAGAGTGGCTATAAGCTATTGCCTGATGTAGGTGGGTCACATTAATTTGCAGTAACAGCAGTGAGGGGCAGGAAGAGGAGGCCCCAGTGCAGCAGCCTGCTTCTGTTGCAGACAAGTAGCGCTGGTTGGGAGAGTTTCCCACTCTTGTTCTCCACAGAGTTATACTGCTTATTTTCCAGCTTATCTTTGATGGGGTACAGCGTCAGGAGCATTACGTTCCAAGCACATCACCAGGCTATTTTCTGCTTGGCCCCTCATTTTCAATGGCTGTTGTAAAAGTTTGCTGGTAGAAGATATTATAGTGCACCCCAGCTGCTACTTCCTGCTTGTGTCATTTCTCTACAGAGGGTCCATTCAAATAACACTTTCCACCTGAGCACACAGTCACTCATGCACATGGCTGCAAGGTGCTAATAGCTTTGCTGTGTAATGAATACCTGTCCTGTGCCTGTAGGATGTGCCTGCTCAGAAGCTCTGCCTGTATGCACAGGTGTGTGGGTTGGCTTGAGTATGCATGGCAGAAGCTTCTGTGGAAATTTGACTAGAGGTTTGTACTGTTTGGGATTTTTTCTTCTAACTGGAAGAGTTCTTCTTCCTTTGTCAGAGCCAAGCTTGTTTTCCTCTGAGCTCTTGATGTACCCCTGTTACGTTATTATGTCAATCTGGTTATCAGAAGTTTTATACAGTTCTTATTCATAAAGCTGGAAGATCTGGTTGGGTTATTAGAGTTTGAAAGATAACATACAAGCCCATGGAGGTGGATGCTCTCCGGGTTTAGAAATACTTCCTGCCCTATTCAAAGCCAGGAATTCCTAACATACAGGATCTTCTGAGCTCACTATCCAAATTACTTTTTCATATCTCTTGTATCAAGTCCACTGAGAAGTGTAATCAAACATCTGGGACACTGATTTGGCCATAACTTTCCTTACAGGCAGGCAATGCAAGGAAGGAAGCAGGGAAGGAGGTCAGGGGCTGGACACACAGGAGTTTCAGGAGGACAGGGAGGAAGAAGAGGGAGGCATGAAGCTTTTTGTGTTTAGGAGGGATATATTTTTCCCACCTTGAGGTCAACTCTGTGGAGATGTGATCAGTTGACAAGAGCAAGCCTGAGTGCAGGGGTAAAGACCAGTGTTCCCCTCTTCTGCGCCAGATCAGGCACTTACCTTTGCTGCCTTTCCCTGCAGCCCAATACTTTGGTTTCCTTCTGATCCAATAATTAAATGTTTCTGTCTCAGGCTGATGTGAACAAGCCAGAAAAGAAAGATGGGCTGTCCTCACCAGCAGCTTTGTGCTGTAGAAGGAGCAACGCACGTACAGTTGGGGCCTTCCTTGCTGCTTCTTGCATTAGAAATTCCTGCTTGACCTATCTGTGGCATGCAGAGCAGTGCTACGCAAGTGCGGTAGTGGGACACAAAGGTCCTTGTGCCAAAACTTGAGAGTGAATAGGGTACATCTAGTTAAGTCAAAATAAAGAACGCTTTGGAAGAAAAAGTGTTTATAAAGAGCCCAACCTTTTTCCAATTTGCAGATGTCTAACCATTCCCAATATCCTTTAATCTTGCCATAAGCCTTTCCTGCTGAACCAGGGATGTGTGTGAAATATCCCTGTTGTTCCCAAGGGGGGAAGCAAGGGAGAAAAAATTTGAGAAACCAAAGGAAAGGAAACATGACAGCAGAACAATGAACCTGCCTGGCTCTCCCAGGGAGAAGGTTAGAGCTTCCATTGAAAATGCCCTTTGAAGGTAGTTTTCACTATAAACAGATTCTGCTGCCATGTCACAGGAAAGCGGGGAAGGAACCAAGTCAAAATAGACTGGAAACAATTCCTCAGGAAGAGCTGCTGAGCAACACCCCTTTGCCAAGTGGCTGGTGCCCCCCGTGTTTTCAGCTGCTCTGGGTTCAGCCTCAGTATCTGTACATCCTGCAGACTCTGAGAGCCTTTGTGCCTGCAGGTAGACCTGGCAGAAGTGGCTTTCCTCTCAGGGAGATGCTGAGCTTACACTGTTCTCTGCCTTGTGCCTTATCGTTGATTTTGAGCAAAGGCTCAGAGATGTCATTAATTTCTTCTCACTCTGTAATTCCCACAACACTCAGGTCAAGTCTGTATGAATTTCTCTTTGTAGATCGTTTAAAGAAAAATCTTTCTGCCCTGTTTTTTACCCTGGTTCTTAAAAGACAGCCTCTTAATTGAACCTGCATTTCAGAGGCTGGTAGACAGAAGCCCTCATGGTACCTGAGAGTGGACTTGGGTTGTGTCTGCACTAAAAGGTTTGGTCTGTGGTTCCTGTGGGTATGCAGGAGACACATGCTGTCAAAGCCTGAGGGATAAATGAAGTGCATCTATTTAACTCAAAAAACACTATGCAGGAAAGAAATTATAGAATCATTTAGGTTAGAAAAGATGTTTAAGATCATTGAGTCCAACTGTAAATCTAACACTAAGACCAACTCTAAACCATGTCTCTAGAATGTCTGTAAAGGGCCTAAATCATGCTTGTTTGAGAATGTAAGAAACATGTTTGGGAAGGGCATGGTGCCTTTGGTATTTCACCGTAGCTCTGCATAGCCATGCAAATGGCTTTTGGCAACACTGGGAGAGGGGTCCTGCCTTCCCCAGGGCAGTAGAGCTGCGATGGGGTGTTTTGGCACTGCACAAGAGCTGCCTCCCCAGCCACCCCAGGCTGGTCATAGCCTGCATCACTGGAAGAGCTTTGCTATGTCCCTACGGGCTGGTGGCTCTCCTTGCCCTTCCTGGCCCTTGATCTCCAGACCATGCTGTTTCCTGGAGGGGCGCCTGGCAGGTTCCTCCCAGCTTCTTCCTGCCCCTGACTCTCTTTTTCTCTCTCAGTCCACCGCCAAACCTCGCACCACATCCATCATCCCCTTTCCACTCACCTCCCTTCTGCCCTCAAGTTCCAAAAGAGGCTCCCCCACACCAGCAGGAGGAAAAAAAGGAGGAGAAAAAAGAAGAAAACCTCAGTACCCCCCTCAGAAGTCACCCCCACCATCCAGGAGGAGGACGAGGAGGGGGGAGAAGAGGAGGAAGAAGAGGAAGAAGAAGAGGAAGAAGGAGAATCTGAGGCAGAAGAGGCCCAGGAGAAAGAGATCTCTGCGGAGTCTGAGGGCGAACCTCGTGGGAAGGACACATCCCCTAAGCTGGAGCCCTCAAGCAAACCAAAGGCAAGGCTAGGGCATCCCTATCTGGATGGGGCTCAGAGGTGGGGGAGGTGGAGAGAGGGTTGATGTCTAGAGAGTGCCAGGGCACATGGTTGGAGGAGTGTGCTGCTCAGGGAAGAGGCTGTAGCTGTGCAATATTGTGGGAAGAGTGGTTTAGTCCCTGCCTAGCAGAGATGAGCACTGGAGGACAGTCAGAGATGAGCCATTGCCTGGAATGGATGCTGGAGAGGTTGTGCATCAACATTTTGGGGGTGTAAGATAGATGAAAAAATGTCAATGTGTCTGTTCTGAGAGTGTATAGGATATGGGAGGGCTCAACATGGCCAGTCCCATGGTATGGGGCAAGTGGGAGAAGTCAGTATGGCTCATTCTAGAAGCTGGGGACATGGGGAGGATCTGTGTGCCAGGGACTGGGGTGAAGGCTGCCTGCCCAGGCTCTTGCTCTCAGGACCATTGTCTCTGCAGTTCACCATTGGCAGCGATGAGGAGGAGTCTGTCAGCGCTGTGGCCCCCACGCAGTTCCACGTAGAGGAGGAGCGTGGCATCCTGTCCCCTGTGCCGTGCTTCACTGACCTGCTGCGGGACAAAGGCCCTGCCTCTCTCCGCAGGTAGGTGAGCGGTGCCAAGCCTCCTGCCACTCTCCTTAGGTCAGGGTCGCTTCACAGACCCTGTCCCTGAGGGTAGTGGCTGTGCTCAGCCTGAAGTTGCCTGCTGAGCCAGAGGGGATTTTGGGCCCTGAGGGAGAGTGGCTGTGAGCAGCATGGTTGCTCTTCAGTGGTCAGTCACTCCCTGTGACTTCTCCTACTTCCTTGGGTCTGTAGGATTCTCATGGTGTGGATTTGGAGGCATTGGACAGCACACCCTGAGTACTCTTCCTTTCAGCTAACTTGAGCTATTGTGCTGACCTGCAGCCTGGGAAGTCTCAGGGCTTGGCCAAGTTGGGAAACTGTTAGGCATTGGCTCAGAAATGGGTCCCCAGTACTGACCACAGGCTGATCCCACTCTGTGATGGAGGAGAGGAGGAGCAGGAGGGACAACCTTTAGGTTTTGGGATAGGTGACTTCTGGCTCCTTCGCAGGGACTTGCTAGTCAGAGCTGAGCAGAGACCTTAGCCCCTGAGAGGCTATTGCCCATCCTCATTCACCCTGTTTGCTACCATCAGTCTCTTTGGTTCCTACAGCGTCCCAGGGCCTCGGGAACGCTTGTCTCGCGGGTGGGAGAAGCGCAAGCCCTGGGGCCAGGTGGCAAGCGGACAACGGGTTACCTATGACTTGAAGGAGAGGATGTGCATTGGCAGCATGACCACACTGGAGAGCGCGGCATACCAGCGCGTCCCCACGGATGAGGCTGAGGCCCAGATGCTGGCATCTGCTGACTTGGATGGCATGAAAAGTGAGGATTTGCAACGCTACTTATATTACAAGTGCATGTGCCCTTTGTTTGTCCCTACTTTACCCTCTTCTGTAGTAGCTCCAGGCATGGTCTTCAATCTGCCGTAGGAGCTGTTCCTCAGTTCCCTGTCCCCCAGCCTCTGTTTCTGCAGCCGTGGCTCGTGTCTGTCAGCTTTGCAACAGCCATAGTGCCCCATGCACCTCTGCTCACACCCATCCCAGAAATGCGTGTTCCTCCACCCACCCCACTGCCCGCTCTGGTTCAGGGCTCCTTGCATTTCCCCAAGACCCAGCTCTCTCCTGTCCTGACACACTTTCCCTGTCATCAGCCCTCTGTGTGACATGCTAGCTCCGGCATCGCAGAAAACCTGAGGTGAGGAGCCTCTCCTCTGCTCTGCTCTCCTGGAGGAGAGGCAGCTGCCCCCTCTGGAACGCCTCAGAGGGGGACTGCCCCTGTGCACGGCGTGAGGGCAGACAGAAGAGACGTCATGGAAATGCACGCTCCGGGCCCCAGGACATGGAGAATTCAATAGGTTGCTCTGCAGGCTGGAGAGGGAGTGAGACACCAGAAGGGAGCAAGGGAGAGAAGCGGTGCTGCACACACAGCCTGGCCGTCCCTGGGCATCTGGCAAGAGACCCTGCGGCACAGCAAGGACCCTGCTCCTGAGGAACTGCTGGGGCAGACCCCACAGAGGCACCCCTGGGTGGAGCCGGCTTTCCTGGGACCTCCTCAGTCCCCAGGGGCTGCTGCAGCCGGTACCTTCATGCCCTGTGAGGAAGGAAGCAAGGCACCAGGGCTGGCACCAGGGCTGGCCCCGGGGCTGCGGTGAAGCCCCCTGGGGGCTGTTTTTGCTTTCCACGCATCAGCCTGGCCACCCCAGCCCCTCCTCTGAAGGCAAGTGGCTCATGGCGCCTGACCCCTGACCTTCACAAGGACAAAATGACAGCCCTTCCAGAGAGAGAGGAGGCAGCAAAGGAATCGGAAGGGCGCAGCAGCCCGGAGGTAGCAGTGAGCACCCATATTCGGAACTCGCTTGGCTATGAAGACTTGGATGAATTTGCCTTCAATTTTGAAGACTATGATTTGTGGGAGGCCATCAGAAATCATCTGGGCTACCCAGGCGGGGAGCCCACCTGTAAGTACCGGAGCAGTGACCCCATGGTTGCAGCTGTAGGTCAGAGCCCCCAACTGAAGTGTGTATCCCCCACCCTGTTTTGCACCCTGGTTTTGCACCCTCCCCATGTCAGGTTGGTCTCCTGTTTTAGAGGAGGTATGATCTGCCCCACTGTGTGACTGGGACACCGGAGGGTCTGCCTGGGGTCTGTGTGTCTGTCTGAGGTCTTTGTACAGATCTGTGTCGGAGTGCTGAGTTGCTTCCCTGTGTTTCAGTCAAGCATCTCTAGAGACAGCTGCATTGCTGTTTGTGCTTATCAGGATGTGGCCTGTTCTGTGGCTAGAGAAAAAGCAGCTGCTCTGAGCTGTGTATAAGGACAGAGGTGTTTCCCCTTCTATCTGTGGCGCAAGGTGACAGTGCTGTGTTTGCTGGAATTTGACTGAGCTGTGGATCCAGCAGCAGAGCTGGGTATCAGGTTCTCACCTCAGCACCTTAGCCTAATGCCTCGAGGAAAAAAATAATTTAATCCCTGTGTCTGGAGGTTTAATCTTGGCTGTGAAACCAGCTAATGGTAGGCGGGCTGGGGTGCCTGGAAACAGGAAAAGAGGAAGGAAGCAAGAGTGGGAAAAGCAGGGAAAGAGAGAATAGGAATCTGGAGAATGAAGAACATTTCTGTTCTCTGCATCTGTTTCATACCTGCGCATCCCTTGTGGAGAGCTGCATCTCAGCTGTTGCGGGGACTGTGCAAAATCCAGAGCCTTGCTCCCACCTCACGCAGGCGGTCCTTCCTTGGCAGGTGGTGGTAGCTCACAGTTTGAAGGTGGCTTTGTCTGTCACCTTGGGAGTGACATGGTTCATAGCCATAGCTTTGTGGTGGTTGCCCAAATGTCCTTTTCATGGCCTGGGTCATGTGTTCATTTTCCAAGGGATTTTAGGAGCACACATGAGAGGGTGATGCAGTCCCAGAACTAGTTCTCTTACTGGCTTTGCACACAGGAGTGGGGAGGCACAGTGCTTGCAACAGAGAGTCAGGATGCCTTGATTTAGCTTCTGGCTCTGCCACAGCCTCTCTGTGTGATGCCAGGCAAAACATGCAACTTCTCCTGCCTCCCAGTCCCAGCATAGTGCTCTGTTTCTCAGGTAGCCCATCTTTACAACCCTTTGGGGAAGAAATGTCTGCCTATGTGCTTCTGCAGGGAGCAGCAAGTGGGGATTTGCTTCTGGCTGGGTCTGCTACTTGTTACTGTAAATTGATAGACATTTTAGTAGCAGCAAAGTTCAAAATAGAAACGTGAAGCAAATTGACTCCATCAGCTGTCCTGAGCTGAGCAAACTGTATGTTAGAAGTGTGAGAAATTGCCCCAGTCTCACACAGGAGAGGATGGCTATTCTTGGGAAGGTAGAAGGGCAGATAGCTTCTGCAAGGTGTGATGTGCACCACTTATAAAGAGGGAAAATTTGGGTGCTAGCAGTTAACACATTCATTGATTGCTACAGCTGATACTGCAGGTGCTTGAAATAGGATGTGCTGTACAGTCAACTCTTTAATTGTTTTTGCAAAATGAATCCACACTGTGGATGAATCCTGCAGAGAGATATGGTGGAGACAGAGGTGGCAGAGACACCAGAGTCAGTTCTGTGAGGAGCCTATGTCCAGCCAGTGCCATTTGCCCACCTACTTACTGCATGGCAGTACCTCTTCCAGAACCAACTTAGATCCAGGAGGAATTCAATAGCTTTTGAGCAGAGTGAGTCCTCATTGGACCTGAGCTGCTCTCCTTGAACTCCTTTTAGTGCTCAGAGCATGGGGAGAGCTGGGCAGGGACACCTGGATGGCAGCAGGGATGAGCTGGGGTCCAGCTGTCCCTATCACATTGAACTCAGCATCAGCCAGGAGAGACGTGGGCTTTGTGCAGGGCAGGGCTTCTTCCAGAAGCCAGCACAGTGTTGTGATTTACTGTATGTTGATTAGCATTTTGTTTAGTCTAATTTTAAATACTCAAAGAAAGTGAGTTTCAATCTTTTAATTTTTTTTTTCCTTGGTATAACTTAAGCATTGGGGTGCATGGGAAGTGTGCACCATTTTTGTGATGCGGGGATAGCAAGTTGCTCTCTAGTACTGATGCAAATACTCTGGTGCCTCTTTCTGGACCTTCTGCTTCTGAATAGAAGGTAGTGAAAGGAGGGAAGCATGAGCTTACACACAAATTGAAAGAAATTGCCTGCCAAGTTGGACTGACTATCACAGGCACTCTGGGAGAGACTCTAACAAGTGCAAAGTTGTATTTGTCATCTTCAGATGTAAGTTGATGGAAGAGGAACTTGGTCATCCCAAGAAATCTGACTGTGGAAGCCAAGGTAGCAAGAAGATCTTCTGGAGGAGTCTGTAGGAGATGCTGTGTGGGAGGGTGGCATACCAGTTTGTTGTAGTTACCATAGGACTCACTCTATGTCCTCAGATATTGTCACTGTCTCATTCTCTGCTCCTGGGGAGCACTGGAGAGGACATGAAGGAAAAGCTGTCCTTGGCTCCTTCAACTCATCCTGGGGAGTTTGGCTCCAAGCAAGGAGGGCAGAGCTCCTGTGCCCTGGGCACATCACCCTTTTGTCTCAGTCCAAGATCCCATCCTGAGTAGTAAAGCTTGACTTTAATTTGGGGGAAGCACCAATCTGATGTGACACAGAAAGGCTGCTCTGCCTGGAGCAGCCTTTTGGGACTTCCAAAGCCAGGGGCCTCTTCATAAATTAAGCCCATGTGTCTACCCTGCTCCCATGGGTTGTTTCCCCCCAGCTGTCATCTCAGTAGCCTCAAGTGGATCACTCCTTAGTCTTATGTAGAGCTCTGGAGGTGTGCCTTCACCAGTTTGTTCTGAGCCTGCAGCATTCTGGCTCCTGTCCTTGTCAGAGTGTGGGAGTCACTGGAGATGCTGGCAGGAAACTTGGCTCCTTATTTAGTGGCTGAGACTGAATGCCTGTGTGTGCATTCTAGGGCTGTTGCTGAAGAGTACTGCGTGGCAGGTTGTCATCACCATGGGGGAGGCTTACTGTGCTTTGGGTGAGTGCTCTGTCTTGCTGGGCAGAGCGTCCTCTGGCCCTGGTCTTCCAGGGACATGGTAAGAATGAGTCTTAGGGTGCATGGGAGAATTAGAAGCTGCAGCGATTGGAGCAAAGGTGCCAGATACCAAGATCATCTGCCTGGTGGACTTTGTTTTATGCATGAAGCTACACTGAGTGTGATGAAGTGGCTGCCATGCACACAGCAGCTGAGAAATATGTGCAAAAGTCCAAGGAAGCCCCACATGTGCCCAGCTCCCAGAAGCGTTCACAGTGGTGGGCAGTTATTGGCTCCTATTGACATTGCAGTGCAGTAAGTGGAGCAGGGAGGAGTCCAGCTGTCAGCAGGACATGCATCAGCAGGGCAGCCAATGGGGGAAAATGCCTTGAGGCTCAGTATTGATTCATTTTATGTTTAATTTGGCAACCCAGATTTCCAAGGAGCATGGCCATGGTATGCCTGGCCTCATGAGGGGTGCATTTTTCCACACCAGAGATGTATAAAAAAGAGACCACGTAGCCTTCAAACCCAGCACTTTTTGCTACCTCTTGTGGCCTGAGAGTTTCCAGTCTTGAAGTTAAATGCAGAAAAGCACATGGAGACTTAACATTCATCCCAGCCAATGGAGAGCTGCCCTTGGTCCCCCATGGAGAAGACCTTGTCTTTGCCTTACAAGCATGGCCAGCAAGCCTCGATGGATTGAAGCTGAGGAAAACCCCTGACTCCATGACCTGCCCTGGGGAGCCTTTCCATCCTGGAGCCAGGCTCCAAGGCTTTCCCGATCCCCATGGTCTGTCTGTGCTGAGGAAGATACACTGGATAGTCCAGGGAAACTACTGTCCATGGCAGGCTGTTGCCAATGTACTGTTTCTCTGGGATTGCAAAAGGCTGGCGTGGTTGTGGCCAAGTTTTGGTTTGCGCTAGCTAGGAAACAGCAGAGGTAGCTTGGTGGGGGGCTGTAATGCAGCCCCAACAGCTGCTGTTGGAGGCTTCAGGAGGCTTTGATTCAGCCATTTGAACTCTGTAATACAGACCTTTCAGGGGATTACAGTGGCACTGAGGATCATCTAGAAACAGTGATAGCTGGAGCCCAGCCTCCATGCAGCCCTGGTCTGCACTGTGATTCTACAGTCTCATTGCACAATTAAATAAAACAGTCATTGATATTTCTATGTGTCTCCCAGACCAGCAGCTAAATATCCTTCCCCTTCACTGCCCTTTATGCTTGCTGAGCACCAGGCCTTCCTCCAGTGGGAGAAATGAGCCCCAGCCAGGTGCCTGCCTGTTCTATCTGAGTGCAGAGCTATTCAGACAAAGCTTCAGGTTGCTCCTTGTTGGTGGAGTATGAGGTGAGTTCATGCACATCTTGCTTGGGTACCATGAATAAAAGCTTTTGCAATGATGCTCCAGTGTATGCACAGTGTGGGAGGAACCCTTATTCTTGAAGGAATTAGCTCACAGACGTCTGGAAGAGCTGAAAGTAGACACGAGGCAGGAAGGATCTTCAAAGGTCTGGAGGATGATGGTGAGTGCTCCAACTGCTAGCATAAGCTAATAAGAGAAGGGTGGGTTTGGATGTATTTCCCTGCCAGGCAGTGTCATTCCACTAGACAAACTGGTGGTCTTTCTTCCTCTCCCATGTCTTCAGGCCACCGTTTTGAAGATAACCCTGGTGTGAGAAGGCATCTGATGAAAAAACCCTCTCGGAGTCAGATCACCAGGACAAGCAAAAAATTAGCATCAGCTCCATCTGTCAAAAAGAAGAAGAAGAAGAAGAAGTTGGATAGAAAGCCCCATGAGGTATCCATGTGCTGTCCTCCCACAATTGCCTGGGATTTATGGCCTGAAGCCATAAATCACGACTAGAAACAGGCATTTTAAGATATGATAAATGTTGTTTCAATATAATTAATTATTTACATTACCTTAGGGGTGACATTTCAAACTCTTATCCATTATCATGAAAATACACTCTTTTCAATAAAAGCAGAGATTTCTCTGAAATCACAAAGCTTTGACCTTAGGAAACATATTAAAAAGTCACAGAAATGGTAGCGCTACTGCAGAAGTTGGCAGCACATTAATGTCGCCATCTCTGGTAAGTGTTGGGAATTTTGGGGGAAGCCAACAAACAGAGGACAAAACTGTCAGTTGGTAAAAGGGGATGCAGCATGGCATCATTCTCTTTCCTCTACCCATGGCATCTGACTTAGGAGCTTTCTGGTGTTCCATGTACCAATGAGAGGTCCTGCTACACTGCCAAGAATATTTGTCCTGGCTGTTTCTGTTCACTAAACCTCTGGTTAACTAAGGCAGGCTTGCTCAGGCAGCACTTTAGACTAAGTGGTACTTGAGAACAAACCTGAGGCTCCTGGGTCACTGATAGAGCTGCCTGCATCAGGGGAAGTCTTATGTCCTCACTGTAATTCATACAGGTGTTTGTGGAGCTGAATGAGTTGGTGGTGGATAAGAACCAGGAGATGCACTGGAGGGAGACAGCCCGTTGGATCAAGTTTGAGGAGGATGTGGAGGAGGACACAGCAAGATGGGGGAAACCCCACGTAGCTTCACTGTCCTTCCGCAGCCTGTTGGAGCTCAGGAAGACAATTGCCCATGGTGAGTCAGGAATGGCAGGCTAGAGTTTGTCTCTTGCTCTGGACAGGTTTTGCTGGACAGCTTCTGTCACTAACTGGAGACATGCCAATGGTGTCTGTATCCAGGCATCATGTAGAGTCCTTGTTGCCAGGGTTTACATTAGCCCAAGGGTGCTGTGTTGGTTCCTTGTTCTGCTTTGCTGCTCTCAGGCACGTGGCAGCTGTAACACCCAGCTGCGCCTGGGCCAGCATGTCTCAGACCTATCTTTGGCATGAAAAGGCAAGTTTGGTCAGAGTGGGAGACCAAAATGAGAGGGACATACCACAGCTATCAGTGCATCTTGGAGCTTTTGAGTTCTCTTGGGACAAGCGTTTACACAGAGGGCATGGGTCACCTGGACTTAGGGCATTTCTCAGCTGAGAGAATCTGTACCCCAACCAAAGCGTGGCTCCTGGTGGGACTGTTGTGTCCCAGAGTGTGCGTGTGTTGGGGATCATTGCATGCTATGAGCAGGGCTCTTCCCCTCCTGCTGGCAGGTGCTGTCCTCCTTGACCTGGAGCAGACCACTCTGCCTGGCATTGCCCACCTCATGGTGGAGACCATGATCATCTCTGACCAGATCAGAGCAGAAGACAGAGCCAATGTGCTGCGTGCCCTGCTGCTGAAACACAGGTGGGTGCCTGGGCTTGGGGACTACCTGCAAGCCCCAGGTGGCAAGGGCAACGGGTCCCCTCATGGCCACCACTCTCCCCTTCAGCCACCCCAATGATGAGAAAGAAGGATTCTTCCCGAGGAACCACTCCAGCTCCAGCATGAACTCCATTGTGGGGAACCACCACCACAACCACACCGACACTTGCGTACCCCTCATGGGGGAAGAGCGCATTGAGATGGCTGATCCCAAGGCCAGTGAGACTGAGTGCAAGGAGGTAAGGGTGGCATCAGGGATTAGTGCTTCTCTTTCCACACCCTGGAAACAACCATTGGCTGATGGCAGCCCTTGGCGCCCATATCTGGGCCCCCTTATGGGGAACCTTGTACTTGTAAGGGCTATGCTCCTCTGGATCACTGGAACGCTGGAAATCAGGTCATTGCATGATGATTTCAGGACCTAATTTTAGCCTCGCACTGTATGCAAATGTCTGCTTGAGCATGCAATGGCAGCAACAGCCCTGGTTCTTGGAGAGTGGCCTTTGCTGTGAGGGTGCCTTGCCTGTGAAGCAGGGTGTTGGGCATGCAGCCAAGGCAAGTCCAGCTGCAGATACACCAGTGGGGCTGTGTAGGGGAGACCATGGCATGGAGATGTCATCTTTACTTGTCTGTATTCTTCCCTGGCAGAAAACTCCACATCTCCATAACTCTGAGGGTCACCGTAAATACCTGAAGTTGATGGAAAAGATCCCTGAAGATGCAGAGGCCACAGTGGTCCTCGTGGGTAAGAGGTGGCATGTAGAATCTCCCAGCACCAAAAGAGTGCACCACTAGTGCAGATCCTGGTCTGGCTCTAGCTGTCTGTGCCCTTCTTCCTGAGGGGTACTTGGTCATCTTGTTGTACATGTTCTCAAAGTTCAGATAGGGAGAGAGCCTTTTATTCTCTCTCCTTTCGTGATGGTGCACATTCTGTTTCTCTGTGGTAAATGCATGGGGCGCCTGGGTAGTTCTCTCAACCTCTCCATTTAGGAAAAGAACTGCTTCTGGGAGCTGGGGCACAACTTAGAGGAGAAAGTCCTACAAAGCTCACCATAAGATCTCATTTTGCAGCTTAGAAGTGGCTAAGTGATGCCTGAGGGACTATTGGCCAGGCAGTGACTGCTGTCAGGCCTCCTGCTGTTCTCTGGCCATTGCTGCCCTCCATCTGGCCTTTTCACACCTCACCAGCAGCAGGGCCTTGCCCTGACAGGGGCAGTGTTGGTTGCTGGCTGTGTGTGTCAGGAAGCTTTGAGTTTTTGGGAGCAGGCCTGGCTGGTGGCAAGGTCTCAAGTAGTCTCAGCCATAGTGCTGCCAGGGGATACTTCTCTGTACAAAAGGGCTGTGAGTGGGTAGGCTCTAGCATCAGTGAGCTTGGTGCCTTCAACCACAAGAATAGTCCTTCTCGGCACTTCTCCGGCATTAACATCTCAGCAGATGCAGATACATTACAAGCAAAGTAAATGCCATTGCCTATCTGGTAGATTAAAAGCTCAGGCAAAGAGGCTTGGCAGCTCAGTCAAGCTGATGCTTAACCACAGCAAGGCCAAATCAGCTTCATAAATGCACTTTGAATACTCAGATAACTAAACACTGGCCATTTCTGAGCTGAGGCTATGTCTTGGGATTTGTTTGGCCACTCGGATGGCCCAGATTTGCCAGTCTAACACAGAATGTGGCTCCTTGCTGGATGCAGATGGCAGAAAGATCAGTAATAATGCCAGAGAAATACAAGTATTCAATAAACGTTTGTGTTCAGCATGGGAAGGAAGCGGCTGATGTGCCAGAAGATGCGAGAGTACTTCCCAATCTGTTAGGAACTGAGGAGACTGCCAAGCATTGATGAAATGTGGACATTGTAAAACAAACTGTGCAGTTTGCACCTATGAGTCTAGAGAACTGGCTCATTTCCATCTGAGGGGAAAAAAAAATAAAATTTAGGAATACAGGGAACATACAGGAAAAACAGCAGTGAGCTTATAGCATCAGTGATCAAGAAAGGAAGGACTGCGATCCAGTGCCTGTAGGTTGTTTAACCCGACGTCCTTCCCAGGCAGTATAATGGCAGAGCTAATATGGGATTCAATTAATAAAAAGCTAAAGGATAAGAATGTAATTATTGCCAAGCAGTGAGGTTTATGGGAAATAGGTCATGTCAGGGAAACCTGATTTCATTCTTTGATGAGATTAGAAGTTTTTTGATAAAAGTGACATCTAAGAGACTTCCTTCTATAAGGCCTTATAGACCCCACAGCCTATTTATAAGAGATTAAGAATGGGCTAACTCGGAAGCTAAAGAAGATAGCACTGCTTGGGAATGATCAATTAACAGGGGACTTGGAGCAGTCCTTGGAATGTGGTCATGGGGAAAACTGCTGTGTCAGTGGTCTGGGGGAAAACAGGACTGCAGGGCTCATGGGAACCCCCAAAATCCCTGTTTCCACTGTTAAAGGCAGCCCACTACAGCTCACCCCAGTTATTGACTCTGCTCAAAACATTGCCTCCTGGTAGGTTGTGTGCAGTTCCTGGAGCAGCCAACTATGGCCTTTGTCCGACTAAATGAGGCCGTCTTCCTGGAATCTGTCTTGGAGGTCCCGATTCCTGTCAGATTCATCTTTGTGCTGCTGGGACCAAGCCAGGCCAATATGGACTACCATGAAATTGGCCGCTCAATCTCCACTCTTATGTCTGACAAGGTGAGGTGCTGATGGATAGTGATGCTGGCACAGGTGAGAGAGCTTCGATAGCTCCTCCAAAGTCAGTCCTGGGATGAGAGCTCTAAGAGATGCTATGCAAAGGCCCCAGTTGGGCAGGCAGAAGTGAGCACCTGGGATTTTTAACAGCAGCTGGTCTTGACCAAGGTAGGATGCTGCAGTATGAAGAGAAGAGTAGGACAGGCACTTGACTGGGACAGAGAGTGTTAGGCTGGGTGAAGAAAGGGGCTGTATGTAAAACCAAGAGCAAAGGACTGCCCAAGGTTAGAGGAATTGTGTTCAGCTGACGTTTCACGAACACAGGAGAGGATGCTGTGACCGTGATGCCTGGCCCAGGCCACTCTGACAAAAAGACCCAGCAATGCCTGGGGACTGTTGTCAGGTGTTTGGATGAAGGTTTCTAGCTGCCCTGTAGCTAGGGCATCCATGCAGAGGAGCACATTCATGCAGGAGGAGAGATGAGGCAGGAAGGCTTTTCTGTGAAGTGTGTGCACTGCTAGAAGTCCCCCATCTAGGTAGATGGCAGGAAAGTGAAATTCATTATCCTGGTAAGGAATTAGAGGCAAAGACAAGACAGTCAGCATCTGCTGTATTCATCCAGGGCAGGAAAATCAGAAGTTCACAGGGTCCTCCTGGCTTAGTGCCATGTAACTATAACCAAGTAAAACACCTGCCTGTTCTGCCACCAGTGCCCAGCTCTTCCTGAAGTAGGGACAAAAAAGTCCACTCAGAGCAGGTGGGTTGCAGGCAACAGAGGCTCTTGGCTGAAAGATCCTTTCCCAGGAGTTACACAGGGCTCAGCTCAGACTATGGGTGTAGCCAGAAGACATGAGGTACCATATTCCAACTTCAGTACTGCATTTGTGGGCTGATCTCACTGATTTGGGCCTCTGCTCCTCTGTTGCTGGAAGAGGAGAGCCAGCTGCTGCAGCTGGGGCTGACCGTAGCAAGGTTATACTGTGGCTGGCGCCATGAAGAGTATGATATCATTTACAATTTGAAGCTGTGGCTCCAGGAAGTCTGTGCTGCAGGGACCTTAGCTGTCCCCTACCTGCTTTACAGGCTGTTCACTTGTTCATCTTCCTCCAGCCCCTTCTTTGCAGGCACGTTCCAGAGGCAATGCAGCACTTCTACCCATTTGCCAGCGCCTCCCTGCCAATCTGCTGTCTCCTCATGGTCTCCTTGGAGTACTTTCTTGTCATCTTGGCCTTGCTGTTAGGATATCTCCCCATTTATGCTTGGTTTCCCTTGCATGGCTTGCCTTATGCTGTAGACTTCTATTTTCCCTCCCTCTCCCATATAGAGACTCCCAGGAGTCTCTTATGCTCCCTGCTCAGGTCCTGGTTCCTGTGCTTTATTTGGGGTGCTTTAGGGCTCCACCAGCTTCTCCCTCAAAACAAACCCACACCAGACTGGGAGGATGTCATTCTGTTGCAAAGTTCTAATTTTGAGCTGCAGAGGCAGGGAATGACTTTCATTTCTGTTGTGCCTGGCTTCTGGTACATCTCTGAGTTGGGCTCTGAACGAGAGCCCTGCAGGACTGAGAAATGGCATGCAGAACTTGTAAGGATCTTGGCCCTATGCATCCACAGCAATTTGGTGTGAGCAGAGCCACGGGCTGGCCAGCTGTGGTATCTGGCCTAGGGAATAAGTGGCACCAGGCTGTACCTGGGAAGCACAGATCTGATTTTGATTGATGGAGAGGTCCAATGAGAGACGCCCTGTGGTCTGGCAGAGTGTGCAGCTGGCAGAGGTGCTGCAGAAGCATGCAAGAGCAGTGGAACATTGGGGAGAAAAGCAGGAGCAAGGAGGTTGTCTGGAAAAGATGGATAGAGAAGGGAGGAAAGTCATGGGATTCTGTGAGGAGCATTGGGTAGAAAGATGTGGAAGAGGGATTCAGGAATGTGGGTCATGGAGTGGCAGTAGTGAGTCAGGTGTTGGGTTGAGGGAGCAGGATGTTACTGTATGGTCACAGCAAGCATTTCCAGGCTGCAGGTAGATGGGTGCAGTCTTGGTCTGAACCTTCTCCCTCTCTCTTTTTCCCTGCTCCTCCCAGCACTTCCATGAGGCTGCATACATGGCAGATGACCGTCAAGACCTCCTCAACGCAATCAATGAGTTCTTGGACTGCAGCATTGTCATCCCCCCATCCGAGGTGGAGGGGAAAGACTTGCTCAAATCCATTGCCACCTTCCAGAAGTTGCTGCTGATGAAGAGGAAGGAGAGGGAGCAGAAGTCCATGAAGGAGGGGGCTGTCCAGGAAGCCAAAGGTCTCTCCACTCACATTTGGGCAAAAGAGTTTGTGCCTAGTGCCCTGCGTGCCCCAGTGGGCCCTCCCCTCACAGAGCCTGGCACAGGGGTGAGCGGGTCTGGCTCCTGCAGTGGGCAGGGGGGAGGGGGGCACGGGGATGTAGGACAGTGGCTGTGGGCAGCTCTGGCAGTTGGGGGCACCTGGAGACAGTGGGATGTGCAGCTGCAGGGGGTCAACACTGCTGGAGGAAGGTCTCCAGGGGGCATGGGGCAGAGGGACAGTGGAAGCACAGACCTGCATTCTCCTCCTCAAGCCCTACCCTCCATGTACCTCCAGAGCTGTGTGAAGTGAAAGCTGAGGAAGAAGAAGAGGAAGCTGAGGATGACCCTTTGAAGCGAACTGGGATATTTTTTGGAGGTCTGGTTCGGGACATAAAGCGCAGGTACCCCAAATACCTCAGTGACATCAGAGACGCCTTGCACAGCCAGTGTCTCGCAGCCGTTCTCTTCATCTACTTTGCTGCTCTCTCTCCTGCCATCACCTTCGGGGGACTCCTAGGTAATGGGCCTGCTTTCTGGTCTGCTCTTTGCACTCTGGGACACTGGCTGTGTCTGTGTGATGCTGTGCTGGGGTGGGCTTCAGTGCTGCTTCCTCTGGGAGAGCAGCAGTGCTGTGCCTCAGCTGCTGCCTTGTCCCCTCCCCGCCGCTTGGCCTCTCCAGCCTCGGCTCCCCAGGCTCCCTCTGTGCTCCCTGCCCAATGCAGGGGACCTCTGACTGATGTGATGGAGACCTGCCTCCTCTGTCCGGAGCTGTGTCTGCAGCCTGTCTGCCTGCCTGTGGTGACAGTGGTTTTGTCCAGGCTTTAACACTCACATGTTGTTTTCTTTCCCAGGGGAGAAAACTGAAGGTCTCATGGGGGTTTCTGAGCTGATAATCTCCACCTCGGTTTTAGGGATACTCTTCTCCCTGCTTGGAGCTCAACCGCTCCTGGTCATTGGCTTCTCAGGGCCTCTGTTGGTGTTTGAAGAAGCTTTTTATAAGGTACATGTGAGGCAGTGTCTGTGCTTGGCACTTGCTTGCTCTGCCCTTGTGCTGGAGAGGGCAGCAGGCATTTCTCAGCTCTTTAAAGGGTCTTTGGTGGTGTGGACTCCTTGGGTCCTTTCAGGCTGCCCTCACCTCAGCCAGGGCTGATTCTGGTTCTGCTAACCCTTTGCATGTCACACCACAGGGACTTGTTGCTGTATTCTGTGCTCTGACCCTCTTGAGGTGTGACAGTGGTAGCAACACTCCTCTACTACTGTGAGCCCCCAGCCCTGTGCTGCAGCCTATCCTGGCACAATGACCATTTGTAGCTGCATCCTAAAATACTGGTCCATAATACAGTATTATTGTTGGTGCTTCCTTTATTGAAGACCATTTCACAACCCCTACCCATGTGCAGAGATAACCTGGCCAGCCAGGATAGACGTTTCATTTTCAAGTAGCATCCCTGTGTCACCATGCTACCAAGCAGTGGGTCTAATCCTTCTTTTTTTCTGATGATGATGCTTGATGCCCAAGCATGCTACAACATGCTTGGGCTTTTAAAGCATGTTTTTTCCTACAGCTATATTTTCACCTTGATGTGTCAAGAGTTTGGAGCTGGTGATGCCATTGCAGTGGGAATTTTTCTGCTCTCCTGTGACTGTGCTTCTCACTGATTTTGCTTTGCCCAGTCATTTTGTGTACAATGGTGTACCTCTCCCCTGTGGGAGGGCACTGTCTGTAGTGGTACTAGGAGGGCTGCAAAGGGAGGGATGTGATTTATGCGGGAAGTAGTTGGTGTTGCTATGTGTGGATAAGCAGAGGCAGTGGAGATGGTCTGTTCTGTGGTGACAGCTTGGAGGCTTTTCTCCTGTACGTGTAAAAAGGGCACCATCTGGGATCATGTACCAACTAACATGGCCTTTATGCAGTGGGACCAGCAGGCTGCTTAGGCTCTCCTTTCTGGGGAACAGTCTTGTGCTTTTGAGTGCACAGAGCAGTGAAGATCTGTGTTTGTAACAGTACCTCCTTCACTCTCTGCTGAAGCCATCCCATGCATGATGCTCCCGATATCACCCATATGGAGATGCCATTACTCAAAGACTGGAACAGTAAAGACCTGCTTGGTGTGATCTGGCTGGTGTTAATGCAAAGTCTGCAACTTTACATTTGACTCCAGCCCCGAGTTCACTCTCTCTGTGCTGGATGTCCAACCAGATGTACATGTTTTTATCAGGAGAATCTTTGATCTTAATGGGGAGCAGATGTGGGAGGCAGCCTAAGGAGCCATGAGTAACTCCTTCCCCTTTCTATTTCAGTTCTGCCAGACACAAGGCATTGAGTATCTGACAGGCAGAGTGTGGATTGGTTTGTGGCTCATCGTCTTCATCTTCATTATTGTGGCAGCTGAGGGAAGCTTCTTGGTGCGCTACATCTCGCCCTTCACCCAGGAGATCTTTGCTTTCCTCATCTCCCTCATCTTTATCTACGAGACCTTCTACAAACTGTACAAGGTGAACCTTCCCCAGAGAGATGAGCTGCTCTCTCGATCCCCCAGGAACCTGCTGCTTTAGTGTACAGGAGGTAGGGGAAAAGAGCCAGCTCAGCCACAGTTTTCCTGGACGTTCTGCAGAGCAGATCTTTGTTGGCCTCTCATGCCCCAGCCCAGCTGGCCCCTGTGCCACCACAGAGACTGGCAAGATGAGGCCTAATGTCTGTCTCCCCTTCTTTTCCTGCAGGAGGCATTAAAGAGGGGCCACTTTTCTCTCCCCAGCCCTCTCCAGCTGGGTAGGTTGCGAGGCAAGGTGACAGATGCTGGGATTGTTCGCACCCACCATCTATTGCCCTCACCTCTCCACAGAGCAGGACATCTCCGCTTCCCCTTGCCCCCAGTAGTGACAGTGCCACCTGACCCTCTTTGTGGTGTCAGCACCTGCTCCTTCTCTCACATGCCCAGGTGTTTGCAGAACATCCTCTGCTGAAGTTCTACCCACCGAACGTGCAGAGTGGCCTGAATGCCAGCATGCTCTCTGCGGATGCGATGTCACTCGGAATCAGGATGCAGCCCAACACTGCTCTCCTCTCCCTCATCCTCATGCTGGGCACCTTCTTCATTGCCTTCTTTATGCGCAAGTTCAAGAACAGCCGTTTCTTAGGAGGAAAGGTGAGAAGTTTGTGGGACCCAGATGTTAAGGACAAGGGATGTGCCCAACAAATAATGCTTCTTGCTACAGACCTTTGTTCTTCAGAGCATTTGGACCATCCCCTAAATAAACACTAGCAATCCCTTAAATACCCTGCAGAAGGGATGGTAGCCTGCAGTAGGCTCCAGACCAGAGCTGGCACTTGGTGATGGTATCTACATTGTCCTGCTCCAGTGAGATTTGCCGAGTGAGGTTTGCTGCAAAGTCTTCTGGACCTTAGGAAAGCTTTAGCTGGATACAAGTCTGTTAAACTAGAATGTAGGAGGAACAGCTTACAGCTTGTTCCCTTTGGACATGCAGGGCTTGTGTAACACCTGGAGCACCATCCAAATAGGCTCATAGGAGCAATTAGTCATTGACGAGTGCCTGGAGGACTGTGTTATGTGGGCAGTGGGATGTGCAGCCATATGGGTCAAGCCTGAGGTCACTTGCCCTGGTCAGCAGCAGTGTTCAGGTTTGCAGTGGTGCTTGGCCCCATCTGGGGCTTCGCTTTGCTGCATGCTTTCTGTAGCAGGATGGGTGGACAGAGCTGGCCTATTCCCTTTGTCAGTGAGGGTGTTTGTTCTGCAGGCTCGGAGGATCATCGGAGACTTTGGGATTCCCATCTCCATCCTGGTCATGGTGCTGGTGGATTACACCATCACTGACACATACACGCAGGTATGGTACATGCAGGAGGCACCAGTGCCACCCTCAGAACCCCTCCGGCATCCCAGCAGTGATCCCTGTGGCACCATGGCCTGCTCTTGTGCAACAGGAGCTTCGTATTTCCTGCCTCTTTAGTTATAACATGTTCTAGCATATTTGTGCTCTTCTTGACTATAGGCTACTAAATATTTTGATCACTTTGCCTCAAATACAATGTTCTTTTTTCCCAGTTTATGCACAAACTTAAATGTTATCAAACAGACCCACATTACAGGTTTTCTTTCCCCCTCCTTTTTTAGTAGATGTGTAATTATATATTTTTGTTTTGTTATTTTTTTCAGCTGACATTGGGCAAAGGGTGAAAGGTAGTTCCTATTCAGCATGCAAGCTTTTTTTCCAGACAGCCCGAGTCTTAACTGAATCCAAATGCATTTCTATTCATTTAAATTTCAATGAAAAATCTGGCTTTATCAGATGTTAGTAAAATCATGCACTTTGTTACATTCTTTTCATACCCTTCTAGACTTCTGCAGTTAATATCAAAAGCATTATCATTTTAGTGTTAACTCAGCATATGTACAAAGCTGTCTGAGAAAACAGCACTTAGTTACACAGCTTAGCTCAAGTACAAGCATTCCAGAAATATTATTCATACTTACGCTGATTAACATAAATGCAAATCATAAACTCTCCCTGCAGTGCTCACGCAGGCAGATAGCAAGAATTGCCGTAGAGCATTGGAGAGCTGAGAGCTCAAATGCTGGTGAATGCAGGGTCAGGGTGATATACAGCTAGGGGTCTGTGTGGTCTCTGATAGGAGCACAAACCTGTTAGTGCCTCTGAACGTGATCAGAGTAGGGTTATTTCCAGAGAATGTGGCTGCTCCTGGGGCTTGCGCTGCAAAAACAATACTGAAAAATGTCTCAGAAAAAGCTTGGAAAGTCTGAAAAGCCACCTCAGAGAAGGGTAGGCAAGTTCAGGACGCTTGATTTGTGCAAGCAGAGGTCAAGGAGCAGTTTACTCTGTTCTGCAACCACTGACATGGGAGTGCTATTCCTGAGGGAAGATACTTTCTTGGTCTCTTGGACAAAACCGAAGGGAATTCCAGTAGCTGAAAGGAAATGAGACAAGCCTTTGTTAGGGCACATGGGATTTTTTCACTGAAGAGGATTATCCATGAGAAAGTCCTGCTCGGGTCAGGGTGGTTGTCACATCACCTGAGGCATCCAGACCAGGAAGACCAGGAGGATCAAGGCTGTCCTGTGTGAGGCTGTGGGCATGTGTTGATTGATGACTAACTGCTGGGTTTTGTGGCTACACCTCCAGAAGCTGAATGTCCCCTCTGGCCTGTCAGTTACATCTCCTCACAAGCGTGGCTGGTTCATTCACCCCATGGGGAGCAGCGGGACCTTTCCAATGTGGATGATGTTTGCTTCTGCCATCCCGGCTCTCCTGGTCTTCATTCTTATCTTCATGGAGACACAGATCACCACGTGAGTACCTCCCCACCAGTGCCAATCATCACTAACCCAAGGGTAGGTTAGGCTGGGACAAGTGCTGGTGCTGTTCATGTGGTGATGCGCCTGGTATCCCAGTGTGACAGCAAGGGCAGGATTCTGGCCATTTCATAGAATCATAGACTGGTTATGGTTGGAAAGGATCATCTGGTTAGGGTTGGACAAGATCATCCAGCTCCAACTCCCCTGACGTGGTCAGGGACACCTCACATTAGACCATGTCACCCAAAGGCCGTGTCTGGCCTGGCCTTGAACACTGCCAGGGATGGAGCATTTACCACTTCTTTGGGCAGCCCAGTCCAGTGCCTCACCACCCTCACAGTAAAGAACTTCTTCTTTGTGTCTAACCTGAACTTCCCCTGTTTAAGTTTTAACCCA